>JAYXIM010008980.1:0-10025 GCA_037575425.1 Anastrepha fraterculus | reverse complement strand
TATCTGCTTAACCCTTTCGGTACATCTTTTTATTGCGCCATCCAAAAAATCCAAATTTTTGTCTGAGTATTTATTTTAGGACCAATAACAATACAAATATTTTTTTTTTTTTTTTTGTTATGTGATTTTTTTTTAATGTTGCCATATGGCAACAAATGTTGTGTATTCGTTTCAATCGCAAATAAACTTCTTCTGCAATCTAATGCAAGTTA
Source organism: Anastrepha fraterculus (assembly GCA_037575425.1). Taxonomy (NCBI): domain Eukaryota; kingdom Metazoa; phylum Arthropoda; class Insecta; order Diptera; family Tephritidae; genus Anastrepha; species Anastrepha fraterculus. The sequence goes on along the minus strand of JAYXIM010008980.1, from coordinate 9,813 downwards.
ACACCTTACGAGAAATTTGTTGCCATATGGCAACAAGCTTAGTTTTAAAAATTAGCACAGCTTTTAAAGCTGCGAGCGAAAAAATATTTATATGCCAAATGACAGATTGAACATTTTTCTATATACTTTATTCAAAAATTGTTGAAAATATTTGCCCAAAATGCCTCAAAAATCTAAAAATGCAAAATACAAATTTCAGAGTGAAGTGCTATATGCCAGAAGGCTTTCTTTAAAAATGTTGTATTACCGATAGATAATGGGCAGTTATTATTTATTTTATTTCTGTTTAACCATTAAAGTTCAATTTTTGAAAATATGTAACAAAAAAGTTGATATTTTTTACAAGAGAGTGTTGACGGCCTTTTAAAGTTTACTGTTGCCATATGGCAACAATATCGCGAAAGGGTTAATGAGCCATAATGATTTTTCAGGCTCGATGAAGTTCGGTATGTGCGGAAGAAAATTTCCTTTCATTAATAAAAATTCGTTAAATGTAAAGTTTGAAATATTTAACATTTCATTGAATAAGGGGTATTATTTTATTTTTGTTTAGATATCCCACTGTCTATAGAGGTTCCTATCATAACTTATCGGTAAAAGTACTTTTTGAAGCATTTAATTTTAAAAGCAAAAAATACCAGTCTAACGGTTAGGCGCGATAGAAGTGAAACCTTCCGTAAAACTAACTGAGAGAGAATGAGACGAAAGCAGCATTAGGAGCGGGATAATTATAGGTTCACTATAATATTGCTATAAAGTTCATATTTTGTTTTCTTCATTTTATTATTATTCATGCTCAATGTTTTCAATTTCAACAAATGATACGAGTGGCTTATGATAGCTAAAATATGATACAAATGCTTTGGTTTCGATGTTGTCAACATATCTTTGAAATACCGCGTCAATTGTTGTTTTTGATCGTGTTGTCGATTCAGTGCGATTGTTACACATTTTTAAATTGAATGTTGTATTGAGAAAGTCAATTAAAGGAACCGCTGTGTCCAATGCAAAACTTACGTTAAAATCGCCACTTAAAGTCATTGGAACTTTATCGTAATCTTTTCTAAGTATCCGCGATATTTCTGGTTATACTTTATTAAATTTTCGTGAATGAATTCGTTAATGCTATTTATTGATTGATTCGGTGAAATATAAATTGCCACAATTAAAACTGTTTTTCCATTGCTCAATCTGGTTTCGCATGCACATATTTCTCCCACTTTAGAGAGCGGAACAGACAGTGATTCTAGTTGCTGTGCATTCAGATCTATCTGTGGAGTTACAATACGAGCACCGTCATTTTGATTGTGGTATATTGCAACAGCGCCTGCAATTGCGGTAAATATTTAAAAATGAAAATATTTACGAATATAAAAATAAGGACGCAATACAGCACACGCGGTTGCTATTATGAGCGTCGTAACGCGTATATTACACAGACGTACTAACATACACACAAACATTCGTAGGACGCTTGGCTAAGCAAGTATTAGGTAGTGTAGTATAGGTATACATAATGCCTTCTCGCTCACCGTGGCTCCGTAATACGCAGGCGCTCACACATACGTACTAGCATACATACAAACGTACATACGTATGACGCTTGAACACCAAAGCAAGTAATAGGCAGTGTAGTATACATGCTACAATACTCACTATACTAGCGTGGCTCAGCAGTACGCAGCCACACACATATACGTATATCAACATATAACGCTTCGTAGTGTCGCTTTTTCGTTTCATCGAGACTTAAATCACTCCCAACGATTCTAAAGAAGTTTTCACTTCAAAAATATTTATCCATCGAAAGAACTTCCAAACCAGAAGATGTGGTTATAGTTCAAGAATCGTATTTAAAAAAATTTACTTTGAAAAAAAAATCTGTTCGCGAAGTTCCTAGAGCATTTGCGACATCAACGGTCCTTCATTCTTCCGAAACGAGGAAGGAGCTGTCGTTAGGGTAAATGGCGAGCACAGCGCACTTAACAATCGATTTGTTGCAATACTCAAGCCCCCATTGACGCCTTACGGCCAGGCTTATTAAAAAAAAATAGTCAAAATTTGTAACTAGTAGCCGAATATTCCGGATATGATATTAAAAAAAAAATGCCATGAAATTATCTACAAGATTATAGTAAAAACAAGCATTCGAATAATATTTCTGCTTTGCATGATAATTTCAAATGCTCAAGCTCCAGAAAAACAGTCGATACATTTTTTTAAATATCTCATCCACAGCGCAACTTTGCCTAGATATATTTTGCAGTGCTAATTCTTTCTTTCCAAGTAAACAGTATATTTATAATTATTTTATATAGCATTTCCATCGATTAATCGTTTTTTTTTTTTTTCAAGAAAAGCAAAATCTAATTCTGGGTGTTTCTGTGTTTTTGTTTTTATCCTACTTTTACTCCAGTCATCATTTTTCATTCAAATATTTTCATTTATCAACAGAACGTGGGCATTAAACTAAAAGCATCCGCCCATAATTGGAACACATAAAATATCTGTAACAATTTTGTCTCCATCAAACAAATCAATAAATCTCAGTCAAAAAATGTATTGCTCGAAACCATTAATATTTATAACGTTGCATGACATTATCAGCAATCAAAACTAATTCAAGCTTCAATCTTTGATTGATTTTCTTTCACATCCATAAAAGTGTATATGCTGCAATCGCAGCGCTTTCTCCAATTGATAGTTGTCGTGTTTCAACTACTCCCCTTCTCAACGCTCTACAATGCTATTTAAAATGCAATACATTTATTTTATCTGAACTTCCTTTGTAGATAACTAAGCACCACCAAACAAACAGCAGCGCAGAAAAAAGAGAAATCAGAGAACGCTATAAATTACTTGATTTGCATATCTTGCGTATGTATATGTAGATGGATGGTCTGTGAAACTGTTATTCTCCAAGTTCAGATGCAGACATGCCTGTTCACATGTGTTAGAAAGGTTTTACATATGTTTGTGTACGCTTTTCCATGCATACCTGTCGGTTATTCAGGTAAATTATTGGCGGTTATCGCCAGCTCAACATCACTTTAGCGGGAGCGCAGCTACCACTTTATAAATAAAAAAATAAAAATGTTTTTCTTTTCTATAAACGTAAAAAAAGATAATGTTCTTCGGTATACATACATATGTATGTATGCATGTGTGCCGTCCGTGTTTTTTGAACGTGAAGCAACTCATTTACAGTACGAGCATATCACTCACTTTCAGACAGCTTGTCCAAAAGCAAAAGTTTTAAATTCAAAATGCATCCAGATGTGTTTGTATGTTTTAGAAATAAGTATATGTGAAGAGTCATGAAATGTAAGCCTGCATATTTCAAGCACAAACACACACGTGCTGGGTTTTAATAGATTTTTTTAACCCAAACATTTTTTTGTTAGAAACCATAATCGTAATGAAGATATAGAGCAGTAATTTTCATGGGATTACAGAAGTTTTGTATATAGCTTAGAGGTTTTTGTTTATGTTGACAGTTTTAACCGTGAGAATTTTCAAAGCTGCAGTGAAAAATGTGTGCATGGTGAAGTTTCATATTATTTGAGCACGGATGTGGAATGATAAGTGAAATTAAAAAGTATAAAACAAAAAATATACATTTGTAAAATATATAAAATAAGAAATATGTAATTGCGTTTTTTAATGCCTTACTCGTAGTAAAAAGATTAAAAGTGTTGCAAGCTAGATCATGAAAATACAACCGCTATGTGACATGTAAAATTTCATATGAACAGACCTATCGAAAGGCAGCACAGCAGCTAAAACTTTACTTTTCCTTTCGGTTTTTTTTGTACAAACTGTTTGGGGAACTTTTTTTTCTTTTGTAATTTAAAAAAAAACAACCCCCAAGTATGCATAATCCTATATTAGTCTACTCTAGCGTCGTAACAAGTGCATGGTACGTACAGTTGTATGCTAGCACCTCGTTAGAGCAGTATTTTGCACTGATTTTATTAGTTATTTCAACGTAATGGGGTCCCCGTAACCCCATTATGAAACTTGCGTGCTTATTCAGTCCAGTCTCAACTATTAGCCAAATACAAGAACAAAATCTCAGGGCCAGGTTTTTCAAAAATTACCAAAACTATCATTTTTTTTTTAATTTTGAACAAAACACAGTGTCTTTTTTTTAATTTTGAACAATTTGAAAAAAATAAATTTCCACAAATTTTGCACAAAACACTTTTTTCTGAATTTTGGGGGAAAAAATGTTGTTTAAATTTTGAACAAAAAGATCCCCGTAACCCCATTATGAAACTTGCGTGCTTATTCAGTCCAGTCTCAACTATTAGTCAAATACAAGAACAAAATCTGAGGGCCAGGTTTTTTAAAAATTACCAAAACTATAATTTTTTTTTAATTTTGAACAAAAAACATTGTTTTTTCTTTAATTTTGAACAATTTGAAAAAAATAAATTTCCAAAAATTTTGCACAAAACACTTTTTTCCAAATTTTCGGGGAAAAAATGTTATTTAAATTTTGAACAAAAAGATGTTTTCCAAAAATTTTTGCTCAAAAATAGTGTTTCTATATAAATAAAACTAGTTTTTAAAAGTATATTTTGTCGACAAAAAAATTTAAAATTTTAAAAATATTAAAAACAACAGAAACTTTTTCAATTATACCAAGAATTTCAGCATAGAATAAATCTCAAAAATTTGTAATCTTTCAAAATTTGTTCAACTTCTTATTATACGCAATCCTACATGTAAACCAATTTTTTGACGACAAAGTCAAAACTACTTTGATCGCTTGACATTGTTTACTGTCGCGCATAAATATTTCATAATACACTAATAAAACATTTCCCAAACATAAGCGACACTTTAATAATATACAAAGAACGTTATTATCCACTTTTTCTACGTTATGTGTTTTTTAACAAATGATCCACCTATTCATACAACTTAGTGGCCGGACAAGAATCCATTGTTTGCTTGTAAACTAAATTTAGCTATTGTAATTTACATACTGTACTTTTATACTTAAGTGTACTACAATAACCTCAGTTAAGTTTTACTTTACAATTCGCCATCTTTGAACGCTTACTCCGATAGGTACGTAACTAGCATTTGACAAACTGCCAACGAATTTGTATTGAATTTTTCGTACCTCAATAAAAAACCTTAGCTTTGGTTCGAAACCATATTAAGTATGCATGGGACATGCTCGTCATTAGCGGGTACAAACAAATAGTGTAAATACACAAAACATATTTGCTTTTACTATATACATAACTCGAGTATGCATGTAGTTGTTTGTATGTTAAATGGACTAACGCCATAAATAATGAAATTGCCTGGATTGTCGATTTTCCTGATTAATTTATGTATTTTGTATTTCTTACTTCATTTCTCATTTCATTTTTTTCTACTTCATTTCTCATTTCTATGTTTTTACTTCATTTCATTTCATGCGGTCGCCATTAAGCCCTAGTCCATTTAAAGATTTCTATTTAACTAACTGTGAAGTAAAATGTTTACCAATGATTGAATCACGTTTTAATTTCTTTCAATCGTTTTAAGTGAATCGATAATGATTTAATTTGCATTTCGTGTTTTTTCCTATGACTCCATACTGACTGAAATAGTAGACGGGAGTGAATTTGCGGTTTTTGTCATTCTGAACAACACTACAGATACATAAATACCTACCTACCGTTGTTCTTTTTATTAAATTTATCGCGATTTTAACTGACATCTCCGGCAATGGTTGTGAGCATTTGTTGCTTACTAATGAGTTTCCTGGAATTTGCTTCTCAATGGATATTTTACTGTATTCTTTTCAGTAAAGTGTTAAACTAATGGTCATCATATTAGGGATTTTAATAAATTGCGTTAGAGCTTTCTGCAAGTAGCGACTAATTGAAATTTCATGTTTTGCCTTTGAAGCCAAAGTTACAATTTTGAGTTCTAATCAAAATATCAATGTAGTAAACATACAATAGTTGTTGTTAAATATAATTTTATAAGGAAACTCTAAATTTAGCCATGTACCTTTGGTTTCTGAGTAAGTAGAAAACACTCTCGTAAAGTTGTCGAAAGGTACGCGCACGTAAAAATAAAATGTTCTTCTTGTCCGTAATAAAACGTCAAATAACTGCCTTTTTAGAGCATCAACCAAAAAAATTTCAAGCAGAAGCATCAGCATAGTGGTCAAACCCTTCGAGGATTTAGCTTCACCTCGTCCCAAGTTTTTTTTTTACAGTAAAAAATATTTTGTATAAACCGAGTTCAAGCGCTATTACAATCTCAGAAACTTAAAAAAGCAATTTTTGGCAGAATAATTTATTCATCTAACTCTTTCCTTGTGAGTATTTTTGACCCACTCCATTTAAAGAACTTACATGAAAGTTAAATGAAATCGGTAGTTAGAGGGTTAAACTGTTCTCATTTGAAGTGAAAAATTTTACTAAGGAAGCATTACTGGTATGTTCTTGTTGCGATTCCAGAGTAGTCAATTTCACTCTTTCGCTGTACTATTTTCCTTTGATTTAGTTAATTTATGATTACAAGAACCTTACAGACCAGATACAATATTTACTAAAGAGTAATTCGTACAGTCTAGAACAAAAGAGAGTTGGTACGGAATTCTTGAAAGGAAAAGAAATCATGGAATAGTAAAATCTGGCATAGTAGTCTGGAGATACTGTTTAACTCAGTACGAGCCCTTACAATAGGGAGAAAGTTGTAGTTGTTTAGTTTGTAGGGTAGTAGTGTATCAGAGAAATGAAAAGGTTGCAGAGCGAATTTCGTTGTAACCTTTACTTAGCATAAGCCTTCAGTATACTCTGACTAAGATGATTTACGGATGTCAGAGTCAAATGTCGCGTATTTGCATGTATCTCGAAAAGTTATGGAAGTGCCATTACGAAACTATTATTGAAAAAATTACAGACAAAAAACAAAAATTACGTAGAACTTTTTCCCCAATAATTTTAATAAAAAATTATATTTTTTTTTCGAATTCATATTTTTATATTTCATCATAAAAAAAATGTTTAAAAAATATGAAAATACCAAAAAGAACCAAAGATATTTCACCTCAAAAACTAATATCATAATTTTCAGCCTTGCATAAATCTCAAAATATTATTAGACACTTTTTAAATTATATCTTAATGTAGTGAAAAAAAAAATTGTTTTCGCTGATATGTTGTGTCGTCCCGATAATAAAAGATTTATGATTTGCAGAAGCATTTTTGTTCATCACCTCATAAAAGCAAACTATCTTCTGGAGAAGAATAAATATTTTGGGCCCTCTAGTTTTTAAAGAAATATATTATTTTCGCATAACGAAAACTTTATTATGCTTTGGGAGACAAAAGTATCGTAAAACATATTGAAGGTCGATCGACCAATAGACACCTGCACTAGAATTCTGTGTAGAAATATGATTTCCAAAGTCAAACAAAATAATGCAATGATCCGCTTAAATTGAAGAAATAAAGAATAAAAAATAGTTTAAAAAAACTAAAAAACACGCTTTTATTGCTAATCGAACTAAAAAGTAGAAAATAAATTTTAATGACAAAGAGACCTATAATGAAGTAATAGCAAATCGAAAGATCAGTCATAGTCTACTACCTTACAACAGAATTATAACAAAAATTAAGATACAAATAGAGTAATTCAAATTAGAGTTAAAAGCGTGGGATGCTTGATATAGTAAATATTACAATCATTCTATTGGCAACTACCTATGTACAGAGGGTTATGAAAGTGAAGCAAAATGCATCCCACGCTTTTAACTCTAATTTGAATTACTCTATTTGTATCTTAATTTTTGTTATAATTCTGTTGTGAGGTAGTTGACTATGACTGATCGTTCGATTTGCTATTACTTCATTATAGGTCTCTTTGTCATTAAAATTTATTTTCTACTTTTTAGTTCGATTAGCAATAAAAGCGTGTTTTTTAGTTTTTTTAAACTATTTTTTATTTTCCACTTTTTAGTTCGATTATCAATAAAAGCGTGTTTTTTAGTTTTTTTTTAACTATTTTTTATTTTTAGTATGTGTAGGTGTTTACGAGTAATATACTATTACACAACCGCACACTAAATACTAACCTCAATGGTGGTGTGGAAACTAAAAATTCTCAACTTTTGTTTAAAAAAATACCCAATTCATGTTTCTACCGGTATGGCAATATTGGCAAATGTTATAAAAAATGCACATTTTCAGCGCTCTCACGAGAAAAAGAGTTTCCCATCTAGTCATCTATGTTGTGTGTTCCGAGTCGATCAGATTTTTAGAAGCCAGTGAAAATTAAGCTCAAAGATTCCGTTACAGTCATTCATACATACAACCCGAGCTAACAAAAGTGTGTTAAAAAAATAAAATATTAATCCTGGCAATCCTAATAAGGATAATGGAAAATTTATCTCACATGTCTCACACTACACTCGTTCTTCGTGACTATTTCGCCAAAAATTCTACGCATATCGTTCCGCAACCACCGTATTCGCCTGATTTGGCTCCGTGTGACTTCTGGCTATTCCCAAAACTCAAGAGACCACTACCGGAAATGGACTATTTGGCATGTTTCGGGGATTGGAAAAATCGTTAGCATAAGTGTATTTCATCGAGAGGGCATTATTTTGAAGGGGATGAAATTGATTTACAAGAATAAATAAAGATTTTTCATTTTACAACCAAATTCACCTTACTTTTTGCCCACAGGTAAAAAAAGAAAATATTAATCCTGGCAATCCCAATAAGGATAATGGAAAACTTTTATCAAATTATTGCATTGTCATCGGTTCTTGAGAGGTGTGCAAAATTTCAAGTCGATCAGATGTTTAGAAGCCAGTGAAAATTAAGCTCAAAGATTCCGTTACATACATACATACATACATACATACATACAACCCGACCTAATAAAAGTGTGTTAAAAATATGGGCCTCTGAACTCAGGGCACGCAATTTCAGTTAGAGAATTTCTTTACTTTGTAAAGCTTTTAAAGGTCAAAAAATACTCTGGCGTGGCGGGCTATCTGCTGGTGAACAGAGACATTATACTTATAAATTTTATAATAAGAGATTGGAGATTTTATTCGCGCAACGTCACACAAATCAAATCAATGCTTTAGAAGGCTATAAAACCGACAAATATGTAATAAAATGAACGTCTTCTATTTATCTCCTGGATACTCTTAAAAAACTATTAGTGATTGAATACATTTTTTGTTTTTCAGAAGCATTTCGTGCATGATTTTTTTATCTTTTCTTAAGTCCCTCTTGTGCATATTGACGCCATTATCTTTGAGTTTTGCTAATGGCGTCTAAATTCGTGATTTGTAATGCAAATTTCGAAATATGCGTGTCGCCGCACAATTTATGTATTTCGCATTACACTCAAGCGGCAACTATTTCCTGTTCGATGGCTGATTAAAATGCAAATATGCGATGCGATGGCAATTAAATATTACTAATAAATACAAAAATTCAAAAATACATAGGTATAGTAGATATAACCGGCGGAAATTTTTTAAAAAGACTTTGTTGTATATACTCGTACAAGTATATATTTGTACATCACCATCGATCCTTATTGGATGTGTCAGACTAGTGCGGTAATAGGGTCATTTGTTACACTTGCATACCGCGCTATATACCCAGTCAATGTTTTAATTGCCTATTTGTGTATAACGACAGGATTTGTATTTAGTTTGAGCTAATTTCGAAAAATTTAGTCAACAAAAACAAATTGTTTTACTGACTAATACAGATGTTTTAACAAATAACATCATAATAATGTTAATTCGGAAGGTAAAATAATTAAAAAGTA
>JAYXIM010008978.1:0-10104 GCA_037575425.1 Anastrepha fraterculus | reverse complement strand
AAGTACGCAAATTTCCAGCCCCCCTAAAATGCGAAATCATCCCCTAACTAAATAAAAACTTAAAAACTAAATTTTTTCAAGGACAAGCGTAGAATATTCACCGTAAATTTTTCAAAAAATGTATATAACCGTTTTGGGGTCGCTGAGTGCGAGTTCATTATTCATTTGTCCTTGCGGGGTCAATTTGAAAGTCAGTTCAAGGTCAAACACTGAATATTCACATATTCAATTTAAAAAAAAATTATATATATGTCGGTTGTCGGAAAATCTTCATTGTGCAACGCCAGCATATTGTAATGATAAAGGAGAGCCAAGGAATAACATTTATCATAATCTGTTTAGATTTTGAAATCTACAGGGCTACAGATTAGCTCTTAAAATATAGAAACCATTTTCAGCAATTCTACGGTGTACTGGGTGGATATACTGCGAGGATAACATTTTCCGAATAAAACATTTCAGGGAAAACAAAAAATAAATCAAATGAAATACACGGCTCTAAAATATATACAGTTATAAAATAACGGTTCAAAATTCAGACTATATTGTGGGCAAAAAGTAAGGTGAATTTATTTGTCAAACTTCGCGGGATTAAAATTTTGCTCTAGTTATTTTTTTCATGAGTTGGCAGCACTGTTAATAACATCTGTTATTGTGTTTACCAAACGACCAAGAGTGCATTTTTCGATTTTTACAATGTCTGATTTGATTGAGCAGAGAAGTGCCATTAAATTTTGTTTGCGGAATGAAATTTCGGCTGCGGAAACGTTTAGCATGTTGCAGAAGGCATTTGGTGATTCGACCATGTCGCAGAAAAATGTTTATAAGTGGTACAAAGACTTCAAAGAGGGTCGAGACTTGGAGCGCTCTGGACGACCATCGACGTCAACAGATGACCAACACGTCAATGAAGTGAAGGAGTTAGTGCTCAAAAATCGTCGGTTGACTGTTAAAGACCTTACTGATATGATCGGAATATCAGAAGGATCTGTGAAAACCATTTTGAAAGACCATTTGGGCCTACGAAAATTCAAATCTCGTTTGGTACCGAAAACTCTCAATTTCTTGGAAAAAAGTCGTCGCATTGATTTGTGTGAAACAATGCTTTCAGACTATCAGGACAAGCTCAAATGCATCATTACGGGTGATGAGCGAATATCGTGCTAAAGGCGAGACCAGACCGAAAAGAGCTCGTCAAAGTCGTTCAAAAATAAAGGTCATGATGACAGTTTTTTTTCGTTTTTCGTGGAGTGGTGCACTATGAATTCTTTCCACCTGGCCAAACTGTTAACAAGGAATATTATTTGAGCCTTATGTGTCGTTTACGTGAAGCAATTCGTCTAAAAAGACCAGAATCATGGGCCACCAACTCTTGGTTTTTGCATCACGATAATGCACCGTCTCACACTGCACTCGTTCTTCGTGACCATTTCGCCAAAAATTCCATACATATTGTTCCGCAACCACCGTATTCGCCTTATTTGGCTCCGTGTGACTTCTGGCTATTCTCAAAGCTCAAGAGACCACTTCGGGGAACGCGTTTCGAGTCGATTGAGGAGATAAAAGCTGGAAATGGACTATTTGGCATGTTTCGGGGATTGGAAAAATCGTTGGCATAAGTGTACGAGTATTTCATCGAGAGGGGATTATTTTGAAGGGGATGAAATTGATTTACAAGAATAAATAAAGATTTTTCATTTTACAACCAAATTCGCCTTACTTTTTTTAATTTTACGAAAATTTTTTGATTGCTTATAAGCCTTGTATAAAGTCTGAAACTTTGATTTATATGCTCTAAAAAAGTCTGTATATTTGGTTGGCAACTAAGTAATTGCCGATGTTTTTTAGAAAATCAATTTATTCATGGAACTAAATAACTTTATTCTCTAATGTATTGCCCATTTTAATCAATGACCTTTTGCCATCTTTCAGGCAGCATCATAATCTCACGTTCATAAAACTTCTGGATTTTATTAGCAAAAAACTGAATCAGGTACGATTTGACATCATCATCATTAGTGAAATTTTTACCTTTCAAGGAGTTTTGTAAAGGTCGAAACGAATTAGATGGTGCAAGCTCAGGACTATATGGTGGATGTGGCAAAACATCCCAACCGAGCTTCAATAATTTTTGCCGAGTGGCCAAAAATGTGTGTTGGCTTGCATTGTGGAATACAAAACCTTTTCGATTTGTCAATTCGGGCTGCTTTTCTTCAACTGCATTGTTTAATTTCGTTATCTAGAGCGGGGCTGTATGGAGTTGAGTGTGCAAAATGTGAGGACCGCATTCTATAAATAGTTTTGAACTCAGAAAAGCTTGCAGATTATGATTCTGGATGTTGCCGGGAGATTTGATGGTCCATTTTTTTTTACCCCACCCCCTTAGTATTCAAGGAAATGGACTGAACAAGTGCTTTGAAACCATTTCAATGATTGTTTTAGTGATAAAATTCAATTATTTCTTATGACTAAAGATAATTTTAGTTAGTCAATAAAAGAAAGTAAGAAATAAAGCACATATTTTTGATTAAAAATTATTTAATTGAAAAATGAACATTTTAACATAAGTTATAAAAAAAAATACAAATAATTAATCTTTTTTATTTTATTTTGGCACATATGTACAATTTAGTTGTAACTTTTTGTAAGAACAAGCCTTTGTTTGACAATTAGATTGCAGGGTTGAACTAACAATTCCGGTAATGGTCGCTTCGTCAATTGTCGTGGATACAATTTACCATATTTTTTTCATAGCCTCATAAGGTGTAATCAATAGGCTGTAGAACTGTTTCGTCAGAATTTATCCATATATATGTTTGTGCTGAAGCTCTTAACAAATGTAAATGTAGAGCATCTGATGTGCAAATTACTTTTAATAAATTTAAGCCGAAGCCGATATTTTGACAAATTAATTTATAGCGAAGTTCATCAGCAGTTAATGTTTTTTTTTGAGAAAAGATAGGTGCAAATGGTTTTTAATTCCGTTAACTGTTCGACTATTAGACCTAAATGCCTTAGACCATTTTGCACAAAATACAACGATGCAGCTTTTAAACTATTTTTTTTTTTTTGAGCCCAATCTGCTAGTCGAATCGCAACCCCTTAGATAGTGTAATGCTGGCAAAATACGAGAAATGTTTTCGCCAAGGGACTGAGCAGCTAAATGACACCCTGAAAAAATGCATTTCTTATAAGAACCTTCAAACCATACACCTAAACAACCTAGACGTGCTAGATTATTCCAAAAGTAAATTCCAAGAATAAAAACATCTGTATCAGCACTAAGAATTCTGATATGAGCAGAATGTTTTTTTCTGCGTGAAATATGTAATAAAACATCCTTGAATCTGCTTCTAAATGATACAAATTCAAATCAGGTACTTCAAAAAATAAGGAGTTTTGTAATATAAAACATTTTGTTGGCTCATCAAATCCTCCGCAAACATATAATTCGCAATCTTCTATTACTCGTGCATATTTAGGAGCTACATTACAGAGAAATCGAACGAGCTGTAACTTGTTTTCAGTGCTTGAAAAGAAATTATTGCAATTAGATGGAATTTTAGTGTGATCGTTTGAAATTATAAAATTTTTAATATTTTGACCTTTACTCCGTAAAGTTGATTCCAAATATTTTATCGAAATGTTATCATATCTGTCAAATACAATATTGACTCATTTTACATTTGGTTGCAAGAAAAAGGTATGGATTTATTGTAGAATGCCTCAGCAAAATCACCAAAGGTGTTGAATTGTTTTAATTGGATTCGATGAACAAGTGCCATACAATCAACAATACAAATTTTTGGAGTTTGTAAATTTGAAACGTCCTGCCGCGTATTTGTACCACATTTATAATTATTTTCAATTGCATGAGCAAGTTCCGTTTTTGGAGATTTTCTGTAAAATCCTTCTGCGTCAAAAAGATATTTGCAGTACTCCAAAATTTCGTAAGATGATAAAATTTTTGTGTCAAATCCTCGTTGATTAGCCAACATAAATGTTTTTGGAAAGAGACTTATATCTGTTGCATCTTGCAACTTTTTACTAGAAATATTTTTACTTCCTTTCTCATTTGTTCCGCTGCTGATATTTCGGAGCTCAAATAAAATGTTTTGTTTTTATTTCTGGTTTGTTTACCACAGATTAAACATTTTACGTCTTTATTAAATTTTAAATTTGTTCTTGATGACCTTCGAGTGCCTTGAGTACCTGACACACTAGCTTCTGCAGAGCAGGTAGAAATAGAAACATTCTCCCGCTTTTTTAGTGCCAATTTTCGACGTCTTATCTTCTCTTCGCTAATGTAACTTGCCATACAAGTTCGATGCCAAGTACATTTGTATTCAGTAAAGTCTGCATCATTTTTAATTTTCTCACTAATGTCATCTTTTCTCCGATCTGCTGCTCTCTGAATATTTGCAAATGATTGTGGTTTTGGATTCATCACAAAATTACCCGTTTCATCACAAAACAAACACGAAATTTCGTATAGTTTTCGTTTCTTTATATTTATCACTTCTAAAGACATTGTGCATGTGTTTATTTAAACAAAACACTAATAAAACACTGAATTATAAGAAAACTTAACTAAAATAATTATGTGATTACGAAAAAATAAACCGTCATGCGCCACGAAATATTTTCTACTGACTAATACGAGTGCAATGACGCAATAACGCTTGGACAAGGTGAAGGGCGGGGAAAAGGGAAGGGACCCTCACAGCTGCCGGCAACATGTTTTTTTTGTGTAGGGTTTCACATTTTGCATACTCAATGTCTTTTAGCGCCGGCACTAATCAGAATTGATCGTTTGGTTGGGTGGTAAGAGTTCAAAGTAGACAATTCCTTTGTAATCCCACCAAACGGATAACAAAACCTTTTTTTGATGAATATCAGCGTTTGATGTTGTTTGAGCTGGTTCACCTGGCCTGCTCCACGATCTTTTCCGCTCGATGTTTTAAAAATGGATAATTTTTATTACATTTCTTTAGCAAATCGCACCTGTTAATGCATTTCTTTAAGTTCGTGAGGAACCCATGTATCGAGCTTTTCAACACAGCTAAATTGTTTTAAGTGATTTTCAATGCATGTATGTGATACATGAAGCTTCTCTGCAATCTCACGTGTTGTACTGCGACGATCCGAACCGATTATTGCTTTGATTAGGGCGTCATCAACTTCAACTGGACCACCAGAGCGTTTTTCATCTTTGAGTAAAAAATCTCCAAAACGAAATTTGGCAAACCAATTTTGACACTGCCGTTCTTTTAAGGCTTTGTCACCATACACAGCACATAACTTTTGCTGATGAGGTTTTCCCTTTGCCGAAATAAAAAAGCAAAATAAGACGAAAGTGTTCCTTTTGATTTTCCATGTTTCAACGAACGCCAAAGAAAATTACGCAACCGATCAAACAATTTTTTCTTTACTGATTGACAGCTGAATTTTCAACTATCAAATAACAAAATGTGTTTTAAATTTGTACTACGTCCGCAAACCTAAATACTGAACTGAAGCCATCAATGAGTAAAATCCATAGTTATTTAGTTAAAAATAAAAAATAAATAATTGGCGCGTACACTTCTGTTAGGTGTTTGGCCGAGCTCCTCCTCCTATTTGTGGTGTGCGTGTTGATGTTGTTCCACAAATGGAGGGACCTACAGTTTCAAGCCGACTCCGAACGGCAGATATTTTTATGAGGAGCTTTTTCATGGCAGAAATACACTCGGAGGTTTGAAATTGCCTGCCGAGGGGCGACCGCTATTAGAAAAATGTTTTTTTTTATTAATTTTGCTTTCACCGAGATTCGAACCAACGACCTCTCTGTGAATTCCGAATGGTAATCACGCACCAACCCATTCGGCTACGGCGGCCGCCATTTAGTTGCCGACCCAATATTTATGGGAAAACTGACAATAAATAAAAACTAAAAATCATATTCATCGTGTTTCACATTTTTCATACAAAATGAGGTGATGTTGTGGTCAAATTGACAGAAGAGACCCATGCATGCTAAAGAAAAAGCTTTCAAAAGCGATTAAAAAAAACGGAAGTGTATCCTATTTCCATTAAACTGTGAGAGATGCTGGGCACTTCAAGGGCTGGCAATATTCTTGAACTTTCTAAAAATGAAGTATTCAGAGAGAGTATCTAAAGATATTTAACCTTAGGTAGATACACCTATTTTTTTGATCTAAACGACACACTGGGGCAAGTTTCTCCCCAACATTTTTCCCCAAACAGTGCTAAAGTTTTTATTTACACTTCTTTTCTTGTAAGTATTTAGATAAAATAAATTTAAAGTAAATTGTTTAATTTAATTTATTCGAAGATATCAGGTAATATTTATTTATTTATTTATTTTAAAAATTGACTTAAAGAGTAAATCTTATAAGCTAATTGTAAATAAAGTGATAGCGTCGAGGCCTTACGCTTAAACTGTGTATTTGGAGTTCTTTGGTATTGTGTTTTAATTCCTATGGTAAAGGTTGGTTATTTTAAGGAATTTGGTTATTAAAGATATTGAATCGGAGGTTGGGGAAGATAGGTGCTTCATTGGGTTTGAGTTGCTGAAGATTTGTCTTCTGCGGGCGGTGTATAGTGGGTATTTACGTCTGGGGGGGATATTACGTCCGGGTTGCACGTTCACGTAGTTGGGTTGGTGTTAGTCATGAAGTGTCCATGTGTAGTTTTTGTATGCCCTAGCCGAAGACTTTATGACGTCTAGTCGGGCCACCCTATGTTTATAATTTTTTATAAAGGCCGTTATGTGGGTTTTTGTGTGGTTTACCTGTTGGTACCAGTCATTGGTTGAGGTCCATGTATGGTGCTGTTTGTTATCAAAATGTTTTTTTATATGTTTTTTAATGTCGGTTAAGTTGAAGTTATCTGTCGTTAGCGTTGGTGTTTGATGTACTTGTTTTACGGTGTAGTCAGCGAATTCATTTCCGGTTATGTTGGCGTGTCCCGGCACCTAAATTAGTTTGATTTTAGGGTATTTCGCTATCATAATGTTTCTAATGGTGGTTGGGTAGTGATCGTAGTTGTATATGTTTGCTATTGAGTTTATGGTCGAGAGGGAATCAGAACATATTGCGAAGTTTTTGTTTTATTTTTGTTCTTTATTGTGTTTATAGCTTTACATATGGCTATCATTTCTACAGAGTATGTTGAGCTATAGCTTGGTAGGTTTGACATTTTTATAACTTCGTTCTGTGAGGTTATGCTGTATGTAGTATTGTTGTCGATCTTAGATCCGTCTGTGTAGATGAAGCTATAGTTGTGGTATTTCTCTTTAATTTCGTAGAACTTTGTTTGATACTGGATTGGGTTCGTGTTGTTTTTGTTTAAGTTACTTAGGGTAGTATTAATTGCTTTAGGGTTTAGTATCCAGGAAGGCGAGTTGTGGATGGTATGTTTTGGATGTTTTGTAGGTAGATTGAGTTTTGCACTGAGGTTTAATATTTTGCCTATGGCTGGCTCTTGTTTGGGAACGTATTTTCTTTTCTTGTAGTTTTAGGCGATGTTATGGAGAGGGTTGTGTTTTGATACAAAAATTGTTTTAAATAACCTCTCTGATTAGGTAATATTATTAAATAACTTTCTTGAATTTTATTCACATAAAGAAAATTTTATCAGAAATAGGTACTTAAAAAAAACAAACAATACATCGGAAAACTATCTTGGACTTCAGAAAACTATATAAACTAAAACTAAAGTTGTAAAAACACGGAAAAATAGCAAATTCTTAAAAATTATTTAGTGAATTTTTAATCAGTTTACTTCATTAAAACATCAACATTTTCGACACCTGCTCTTCTATGCTTTACATCGAAGTCAAAAAGCGAGTCTACAGCACGGAAATGGCTTGCAAAGTTCAAAACTGGCAACTTTGACGTCGATGATACGTCCTGTAGTGGAAGGCCTTCTGCATTCGTTGAAAAACATCTCAACTTTTGAAGGCGTATGGTCGCCAAACCCGTTGTGAATTGGCGATTCTCAATCACCTACATTCAATGGGACTTACCGAAAAATTTGGAGCCTGGATGCCTTACGAGCTCAACGAAAAAACAAAGAAAGTCGCCTTCAAATCGCTTCTCAACATCTCGCCCACTATCGAGCAACACTCGGTCATAAATAGCGTGTTTTGTACCGAATCGTCACGGAATATGAGAAATGGTGCCTATATATCAATGGGTGCCTTTTATATGTCGAGATTAGAGAACAAAAACAGATTTTAATCATCGAAAATCACTTTATTGTTTTTCAAAATATTCTCCATGAAGATCTATACACTTTTGCATGCGTTTGAACCAATTGCCGAATCACTTTTGCCACTCTGAATGAGGTACCTCCAAAACATGCATTCTGAATGCCGCAACCGCTTCTTCAGGTGTCGAAAAACGTTGACCTCTCAGTTTGTTTTTTACGTACGGGAATAAAAAGAAGTCATTCGGTGCCAAGTCAGGACTATACGGCGGATGACCCATTAATTTGATGTTTTGGGTGCTCAAAAATGCAGTTGTTTGAGCCGATGTGGGAGAGCTCGCATTGTCCTAGTGAAGAGTGATCCGTCTTTGGCGATTCGTTTTCCTAATTTCTTGGAAGACAACTGGCAAACAAATGGTTGTGTACCACTCAGAATTTACTGTTCTGCGTTGTTCTAGTGGTACGGTTGCGACATGTCCAGTTTTTCCGAAAAAACAGGCGACCATTTGCTTGGAAGTGCTTCGTGCGTGAACAACTTTTGTTGGATTTGGCTCATCTTGAAACACCCATACAGTCGACTGCGCTCATACACGTAAATACATGATTCGTCACCTGTCACGATGTCATAGACGTGTTTCGAAGTCCCGCGATCGCATTTTTTGAGCATTTCCTTCGACCAATTGACACGAGCCTTTCTTTGAGCGATTGACAAATAGTGTGGGATCCAACGCGGACAAATTTTCTTGACAGTCAAATGTTTATGCAATATTGAATGTATGCTGCTCCCACTAATGCCTAAGATTGTCTCAATCTCACGATAGGTTACATGACGATATCGCAATATCAGTTCGCGCACAGCCTCAATGGTTTTCGGAACAACAACTGATTTTGGACGACCTTCACGAAACTCGTCTTGGAGTGAACTACGACCACGATTGAATTCACCATACCATCGATAAACACTGGTCCTTGATGGAGCTTCATCGCCAAAAAATGAATTAAGTTCATCCATGCAATGTTGTTGAGTTAATCCACGACGAAAGTTGTAAAAAATAATCGCACGAAAATGTTCACGATTTAATTCCATTTTTGGACCGAGATGAATCTTTTAAGTTACTGTAAACAACACAAATAGCGCAGGTATTTCTGAGTACGTAAAAGCCAAAAAATGTCAAACTTTGCGATACAGCTGTCAGTTGCCAGATTGCAACACCGGGGTTGCCAAATCACGACACATAAAAGGCACCCCTCGTGTGAAGCAAAGATACAGGAGGTACGCCGAGGCCGAGAGTCTAGCCGGATCTTCATCCAAAGAAGATCATGATATGTGTTTGGTGGGACTGGGAGGCCGTGGTAGCACCGGGAAATGCTCGAAAAGAATGCAGCGTTCCACAAGGAGTTTTATATTGCCCAGCTACACCGCATGTATGAGACTATTCGACTGAAAAGAACTGATCGATATAGTCAAACCATACTCCTTCACGACAACGCCAAGCCCCATGTTGCACAAGTCGCCAAAGCCGCACGCCAAGAACTCGAATGGGAGGTCCTTCAGCAATCGCCGTATTCTCCGGACCTTGCACCGACCGATTACCATATTAAAATTAATAAGAATTAAAAAATAAATAGTCAGAACTTATCAATATATGGTGTAAACTAGGGCGGGTCGATTTAAAAATCGCTCACTGCTCTGTGAAAATCGTATTCTAGGGATCAAAATAAGAAACTTTGCCGAAGGAACCATACCTCTAAAACGAATTCTGATGTCCCCCAATCTGGGTCGAACGAAAAATCCCACTTTGATCCATTTAGAGTGCTCCAATCGCGTCCAAATGTATGACCGACACCCCCCCCCCCCCTATTGTCGGCATCTAAAAGAAAGTGAGGTGGACA
>JAYXIM010008977.1:0-10191 GCA_037575425.1 Anastrepha fraterculus | reverse complement strand
CAACGTGATTGTTAAGGCCGATGATGTCAATATCATCGGCATACGCCAACAATTGTAGGCTGCAATCCTTGTAGTATATACTGCAGTGTTCAGAAGCAAGAGAAGGCTCCTCTAAACTAAAAACTTTTGCTTTGGAAACGTCAAATAGAAAGCAGTGGAGAATATCAGATTTGTGCTTTATGTTTAACCCAATTTTTAAGAAGAATAGTGAGACACATAAATTTATTTATGTTAGCTAAGTCGCCTGCTAGAGTCATGTTTTGAAACAAAGTTCGTTACGATTTGCTGCTACTTATTTACACATGCACATATTATAAATTTGTAAATCTTTTTCACAGTATTCAACGCACATGAACTTCTTTCGGAACTGGAACAAGAATGAGCGAGAGAGTAGAGAGAGACATAAATAAAAGTAAATTTAGATGTAAGTTTTTAAAGGAAATAAGTGTAAAGATCGGTAGAGGGTAAAGAAACTGCAACTTGGAAAGTGAAGAGTGAACGCAAAGGCATCATTAAACAAATATATGTCTCTTTCGTTGGAAAAGGCATAGGGAGGTATATTTTTCTGCGAATTCCTTACTTCATTTACGAGAACTCATTCCACATCATCACGCGGAAACTCTGAAATGCTCTTCCTTTGTTAACGCTCTCTTATTGCGTGGCAACTTTCCAACGAATTCATTTGAGCCCATTTAGTCAAGCAATTAAAATCCCAATTCACAATGCTGCTCGATAAGCAACTATGCACGCAATGTGCACAACAGGTCAGAGTCAGTTACAACTATGTACGCATATCTGACTTCACATCGAATGTAGTGGTATACATATTTATGTACTCGTATGTGTAGGCCTGTATAAGTATGTGTGCAGTTTTAAGTGACTGCAAATTTTTAAGGAAAGCAAGTTGTCACTCGGTGGTAGTGTGGGTAGTCTGTACGATCTGCTGATTCTCTGGTAATATGCAACGTCTTTTACGAGTATTACGTATTGAAATCGTCGTATTTTTAAGACGTCTGCTGAACCCGTTTTCGAGCGGTTTCATTGCCATAAAATTGAAATGAAAATGCTCCTGGCATTGCTACCTGGCATCGGCTCCAGCTTGGTGATTGTGAATGCTTCATTATCTGTGCAGTAATGTGAAAAATTTGCAATGCGCTGAGCTTTTGCCATCCCATATTTTATTTAATTTTATTTGTTGTCTTACGTGTATTTCTGAGTAGAAGAATGAGTATTTAATTGCTGTACACAGGCGGAATATTTGGTTAGTAAAGTTAATGAGTTCGTAGTTGCGTGTGTGGTATTTACCATTTTTAGAGAAGCACCACGCGTATGTACGTACGAGTATATAAGAGCACACAGATACGTACCTATATAGAGAGTTTGAGAACGTTTGCAAGGAAACCGCACATGCACCGACAACAATTTCGCTACTCATGACGGGACTATTTTTTTCTTCTTGCATCACAAATCAAAATCCTTCTTGAAAATTACGACTGTGGTCTAGTGAACTCATACGACTTCTGATGCTGTAAGTTGTTAATTTGAGTTTGGACATTGTATGGCGGTTCAATAAATGTCAAATTGACAGCAAATTTCAGTAACCAAATTTACAAAAGTTAAATAATTTTTTAATAAACTTTATTCAGTTTCGCCAATTCAAATTTCTAGTTTGCTCTATTGGAAAAGAAGTGAATGCAATATACACGCAAGAGCCGTGAGGGCAATTTTAATTTTAGACTACCGAACCAGTTTGAACAAACTAAACTCGGGAGCACCCCACCTGATTTGTTACAGCATAAACTGCGAGCCAGGACTACTTATTCTGATGGTGAGACTACTAAATTTCTAGGCTATTGCCAAACTTTATTAGCGATCGCGTGTAGAGCGACAGATAATAATTTGAGTGGGCTGAGCCATTTTAATATCTGAGCGGTTCCATGTCAAGTGATCCAAGTATTTGGGGCATGGCCTAAAATTTTTATGAAAATGGTTTTATTTGTAGGCCTGAGTATAAAAAGAAGTAAATTGAATTAAAAAAAAATGTTAGCTTAGAGATTTATTTAACGTTGAAAATTTTGAAACGGATTTTTTTAAAGTACATTATAATATCTTCCGCTATTTTTACAATTTTTATAAATATTTAAAATTTTTGTTTTTTAGAAGAAAATATACTTTGTAAAAAAATTTTATTTTTGGTTCGAAACTTTTCGAAAAATGTTAGTGACTTTTTAAGATGATTTCTTATTTTTTCATTAATAGCTCAGAATATACTCAATTTTAATTTTTCAAGTGATTCCTAAAAAAATAAAAAAGGTTTAAGAAAACGTTAAAAGAACTAAAGAAATATATATAAATATACTTCCATATATACCTATATATAAAAAGTTATTGGGTGTTTGGCCGTGCTCCTCCTATTTGTGGTTTGCGTCTTGATGTTGTTCTACAAATCCAGGGACCTACAATTTTAATCCGACTCCGAGCGGCAGATATTTTTTATGATATTTATATTTTTTCATAGCAGAAATACACTCGGGGGCTTGCCATTGCCTACTGAGAGGCCATCGCCAATAGAAAAAATTGTTTCTATCATCTGGTGCCTTGTGAAAATATTTGACCTTAAAAATCTCGTGATAACTTGACTTGGAATCATTCACCTTTCACAATGCAAGTATATCGTTTTCATCTTGCAAACTCTTGCTTAAAATAAACTTTGTTTTAGCCAAATAAGAGTATGGTGGGAAAAGGTGATAAGAAGAATCCATTTACGAGGAAGCGCACTCACGTGATTTAAATACAGCCTTTTTCTCAGGCCTATAAAAAGGGAATTTTGACAAACAATTCCAACCTCAGTGGAGTGGTGTTAGGAAATGAAAACGTCAAACACTTTAATTTTTCAATAATTTTTGTGCTTTCAAGAAAATAGGATGACGTTAATCGGAAGTTATAATGGTATCAAAAAGGTGCTCATCGGGCGCCTAGGTATATTTTTTTCATAAATTTGGAAGATAACAACCACC
Organism: Anastrepha fraterculus; assembly: GCA_037575425.1. Taxonomy (NCBI): domain Eukaryota; kingdom Metazoa; phylum Arthropoda; class Insecta; order Diptera; family Tephritidae; genus Anastrepha; species Anastrepha fraterculus. The sequence goes on along the minus strand of JAYXIM010008977.1, from coordinate 7,174 downwards.
AAAACCTGACATAATCTAATAAACTTTATTAAGCCCATTTGTTAAACTCACAGAGAGTTTACAGCGGACATTGTTTATCAGCTCCATAAGTTTATAGGTTATATAGCAGCTCTTACTCTGAGGGATAAAGAATTGATTAATGAAATCACGCTTAATATCCTTTTAAGGAACAAAAGCATTTAAATTTATTCAAACAGGTTTGTACGGGAAAAATTTGGGGTAAAATCTCAGTCTTTTCAGAACTACATGTGTGCGCATGGAAAAACTCTTTGCTCGGTGATACGAGTATAAGCTCAGCTATAAGGTCGAAAATGTATGTATGTGTGCGCGAGGCCTTAATAAGGTTTTTCAGAGACTGAAACGTTTTAAAACCAGAGAGGCTTAGTTTTTGCTTTTTTGGAAGTTATTCGTGTTTTTTTTTTTGTTTTTGCAGCAAATGCTGTCATCTTGTTGATGACTTCACACCTGAGACTTCTACCTTACATTCGTTTACAAACTAATTTTCATTAGGCCACGAAAAATCGTTTACGCTGCCTATTTTATTTGCAACTTCTTCAATTTGTTACTGGTTCTTGTGCAACTTTCTGCTACAGTGTAGCGGGCTGGTGCCCTGATTGAAATCAGTAACTAAGGGCTACCATGCTTTCGTGCTCAATGCCTTGTTGGATATTGTATTCATAGAGATTGAAAGCAAAGCTGATGCAGCCTGTGCACTTATTGGGCTAAAAGTCGAGGGACACAAATGGAGTTTTAATTGCGGATACTCCAAAAAACCTAACCTAAAATTGAGTGGTATACAGCCGATTTATTGTCATTTTAAGCTTTATTAAGCTACATATGTATTTAAAAACTTTAATTTCGTTTTCGCACTTTCGCACTAAGCTCACACTTATTTGATTTTCTTATCACAAATGGCAGTGAATGAGAAACCACATGAAAAAGAAAGTGCAAAAATTGTGTCTGAGTTACTTTCAATCTATCTGTGTGTATGTAACAAAAGATCTACCCTGACGACACGATGTTAAAATGTTATTTCTAATGCGTATTTCGTTTAAAATAAAAAGTCTTTTCTGCTATTTTTAAAATCAATTTCGCATCTTTAAAAAAAGCGAGAAACTATTGTGTTCTGTTCTTTCAAAGTTGTCATAAAGCCAGAAACGCCTGGAAAAAATATTGCAACAATAATAAATAAGAAAACACACCAAAGGCGTCATTTGTCACACGTGTGGCCAGGCGCCCCACACACGAGCTCTTTGTTGTCCTTGTTTTCAGCAAATGTGATTGATAAAAACTAAAAGAAAAGAAAGAGTACGAGTAGCAAATTCGATGACAAATCAATTTCTTCAACTGTGGCTGCCCATTCATTTCACATACACACATACATATATATACACTTGTGTTCACCATAATAGAAGTGCAATGTATTGCTAATGTTTGTCTATTTATTGATTTTTTATTTAATTTCCTGCATTTTATTATATTATTATATATTATTTTATTATTTATTTTTACTAATTTAATATTTTATAAACATTTTTATTACATTATTATTTTATAAAAATTATTTATTCATAAAAAGTAGTTCTTTATAACAATTATTTTCCCACAAAATTCATTTCTTTATACAAGTTTTCTTTTTCTAAAAAATATTCATGATAAAAATTATTTTTCCATAAAATTTTTTCTTTATAAAAGTGTTTTTATAAAAAATTTTTCTTAATAAAAATAATTCATTATAAAAATAATTTTTTTGTAAAATGTATTTTATTATAAATTATCTTTTTATAAAGATATTTTTCTATATAATTAATTTCTTTATAAAATTATTTTTTATAAAAATTTTTTTTGTAAAAATTTTTTTTCTATAATATTTTTTTGTTTAATTTTTGTTATCATAAAAAATATTTCTTTATCCAAATTATTTGTTTATAAAATTTATTTTATCATAATTTATTTTGTTATAAAAACTATTTTTCAATAAAAATTATTTTTTTATAAAGTTTAGTTCTTTATAAAAATTATTTTTCGAAAAAGAAAAAATATATTGGGAGGTTGAATTAGTTTTAAAGGTTTTTTTCGAAGATTTGGGGCTTTATTGTGAAATAACGGTACAAAATATTTTATTCGAAGTATTGGCCATCGCTAGCTACAACTTTCGCCCATCTTTCGGGCAATTTCCGGATGCCGTTTCTCCAAAATTCTGGCCGCTGCTTGGCTATCCATGACTCAACCCATATTTTGGTAGCCTCGTACGAGGAGAACCGCTGGTCCGCCAAATCGAGACTCATATGCCGGAACAAATGATAATCAGAGGGAGCTATGTCTGGACTATACGGTGGGTGGGGTAACACTTCCCAGCCAAGCGTTCCAAGGTATTTTTTGACAGGTTGAGCAACATGCGGCCGAGCGTTGTCATGTTGCAAAATAACCTTGTCGTGCCTTTTTACCGTTTCCGGCCGTTTTTCTTTCAATGCCCGGCTTAAACGCATCAATTGCAGTCGGTAACGATCCCCCGTGATTGTTTCGCCCGGTTGGAGCAGCTCAAAATATACGACGCCGACCTGATCCCACCAAATGCAGAGCATGATTTTCTTGCCGTGAATATTCTGCTTGGCCGTTGACGTTGATGCGTGGCCGGGCAAACCCCATGATTTTTTGCGTTTTGGGTTATCGTAGTGGATCCATTTTTCGTCGCCAGTTACCACCCGATGCAAAAAACCCTTCCGATTTTGTCGCTCGATCAGCAATTCGCACGTAAAAAATCGCCGTTCGACGTCGCGCAGCTTCAACTCGTACGGGACCCAATGTCCTTGCTTTTGGATCATTCCCATCGCTTTTAGACGCTTGCAAACGGTGGACTTATCAACGCCCAATGATTCAGCAAGCTCTTTTTGGGTTTGGCACGAGTCCTCGTTTACCAATTCCCCCAATTCCGCGTCCTCGAACTTTTTGGGCTGGCCAAGACGCTCCTTGTCTTCGGTGTGAAAATCACCACTTTTGAATCGTCGAAACCAGTACTCACATGTTGAAATCGACGGAGTATGGTCTGGGTAGGCCTGCTGCAGCAATTCACGGGCTTGGGCTGTATTTTTTTCAAATTGAAGCAGAAAAGCAAAGCTTCCCGCAAATTGCGTTTCGACGGCACGAAAGTTGACATACTCGGAGCACGAAAACACTGCGTTGTTTATACTTCAGCGAAATGACAGATACTGATAAACAAAGCCTAGAGATGAGGCTTTGTCATGAATATATATTCAGTATTGCCAACGCGATAAAGTGATAAATAGCGCCATCTGTGTGTCACCTTTAAAACTAATTCAACCTCCCAATATATATATGGTAGCTTGATCTTTCAATCTTTGTAGGGGATAAAAAAAAATCAACAAATTTCCCTCAAAATTTCAAACATTTTATTCAGAATTTTTAGAAAAATTCCTAATAAGCAGTTTTATACCCCACTGAATTTGATTCGTTTTTCTATATAATAAAAAGCTTTTGAGCATTCTTTATATGGAAGAAAAAGCATTACGCAGTCAATAAATTGTCAAAGTCAAAAATTGACCCGAATTTTGAGCCACTTTGAACTGGCACAATATTTAAGCGGAATTGATTGGATTTTTCTGAAATTTCTGACTGAAAAGATTTTAGTCATGATTTATGTTTGTTAATTTTTAAAAATTTCGTGTAAAGTTTGGGAGTCATATAGATTTTTTTGGTGCACGAACTATATTTTTCTAAAAAATTTTTATAAAAAAAATTAAAAAGAAGAAAACAAATAATAAATAGTGAAAACTTTGCAATATGACGCGCTACTATAATTGTGAACACAGGTGTACGTATGTATGTGCCAAGCATAAAGCCAAACATGCGTGCTTATACATTCCCACGTATGTAATTTCATACGACATACAATCTCCCCTAACCGCCTTTTACAAGCGCAAAATAACTTTTACTACATTTCTTTTGCCCAACAAACAACACTTTTCCGAATGTTCCATTTTCTTTTGAGTTTTTCAATTTTTCCATCATTCAGCGGGCAGTCAGGCTGCCATTCAACTCCCACCCAAAGTGGTAACAATTGAAAAGCGTGAAGTGTTGTTGGAGCACTGATTGTGAACGTGCTCAGTTTGGGTAGATGGACAACTGCTTTATATCTAGCAAAGCGACTAGCATACCCACCACATCTCCCCCTCCTCTAGCCGATCCTTTGCCTTTGTAAAATTCTTTCGAGTTCTATAGTTGTATTGCTGCGGAAGAAAACTTCACAGGCGCAGCTGTGTCGGCACTCATTGTTCGGTTCGCAATCCCTTCTTTATTGCTACTGTTGGTGTGCAGTAAAAGTTGTTGTAAAAGTGCTCGTAAGCCTTGAGTGACACATGCCAAGTGCTGACGCACCAACAACCAACAACCCATATCCAGAGCGACGTTCAGCGTTCAACGTCCAACGAACGAATGCATTTGACCGGTTGGTTGGCTGACTGACGTCGGTTGATCGTTTACGCGTAGCGTCAAAACGAATGCGAATTATGGTGAAATGAAAGAAGTTAATGCTGCTTGATGGCATAGAAATGACGACCAAGAGGCGTGGAACGCGCTAGAGGATGACTGTTACAGCGAGTAGCTGCAAATCATTGAGAATAAATTATTTCGGTAATAGCGCGCAAGTGTTCAGCACTTAAAATTTTTATCCATAATATATTCATGCGTTACACAAGTGCCAAAGATTTGCGAATAAAATGAGTGTGAATGAATTGATGGAAATCTAGTGTGCGATATGTTCAAGAGTTTACACTGCTTATGTGAAATATTTATGTTGAAATGGTGAGTTAAATTTTGTTATAATAGGAAAAATAGTTATTCATTCATCCAAATCAAGTTCATACCGTTCACAGTAATCTCCCTCTCCCGGTACCATTCACTTATACCACGAGTTGCTCGATGGCGGGTGAAATGCTGAGAAGCAATTTGAAGGCGCCTTTCTTTGTTTTTTTCGTTCAGCTCGTAAGACACCCAGACTCAGAATATTTCAGTAAATGTCATTGAGAGAAGGTGACTAAGAATCGTCTTATGATCGCAGTTAATTTTTTTCGCCAGTTCACAACTGGTTTGGCGACCGTTCTCCTTCAAGAGTGTTTTGAGACAGTCTTCATCGAATTCAGAAGGTCTTGCGGTGCGGGACGTGTCATCGACGTCAAAGTCGCCATTTTTGAACTTTGCAAACTATTTCCGTGCTGTATACTCGCCTATGACATCTTCTTCATATACGTCGCAAATGACCCGGGCTGCTTCGGCAGCTTTTTGACCTCGATGAAAAGCAAAGAAGAGCAGGTGTCGAAAATGTTGATTTTCGCCTCTTACGTATTCCATTTCTAAGCCTCGAAACTTAAAAAAAAAAAAATAAGTAACTAAAAAATACAATAAAAATAGTTTTATAGAGAAGAATGAATATTTACTCTTTGCCTAATAGCAAACAAATCATTGTAAAGTAAAAGAAAATATAAAAACGCTATGAACTTAGTCTCCAACCTACCTAATAATTTCCGCCGCCGTAGCCGAATGGGTTGGTGCGTGACTACCATTCGGAATTCATCGAGAGAACGTCGGTTCGAATCTCGGTGAAACACCAAAATAAAGAAAAACATTTTTCTAATAGCGGTGGCCCCTCGGCTGGCAATGGCAAACCTCCGAGTGTATTTCTGCCATGAAAAAGCTCCTCATAAATATATCTGCCGTTCGGAGTCGGCTTGAAATTGTAGGTCCCTCCATTTGTGGAACAACATCAAGACGCACACCACAAATTGGAGGAGGAGCTCGGCCAAACACCCAAAAAGGCTGTACGCGCCAATTATATATATATATAATAATTTCCATTATCGAATTTTGAGCTTACTGAGCCTTTTAAATAAAAGAAAAAGCGAGGTGAGTCAATAGCGATTGAAGAGTCGAAAGAGACGATCGTGGAGGAGAGTTGAAGATAATAATAAGAATAAATCGTTGCTGAATTTACGCAAGCTGGCTTTTATTTATAAAGGCCGAGAACACATGTCATTACATTTGAAAAGGACATTGTAGGTTATAGAGTGGAATCGCCTAAATTATTATCTCTTTTATCTTTTAAAATTCTCCTTACACTATTTCTTAGATGGTAAATCTATGTTTTGCTTGAAAGAACCGTTTCTAAGTTTAGGTCGCTGTTTAATTGAACCAACCACATAATATTTCAAAAAAATCTTTTCTGAGTATTTCATAATTACGTTTTAATAGACTATATATATTCATTCTATTGTGTGAAAGACCATATTAATCCAAGAGTAAAGTGTATGCAAGATTTATAAAAATTCGAAACAACTTTCATCAAAATTTCAAAATTTTTATAAGAATAAAAAAATATAAAATTGATACCACAGTTTAATAGCCTACTAAATTTTAGGAATATAAAGTGTTAGTTTTAAGGGGTTATACGCAGTTATGAAGCAAATAAAAGACGGGTTGTCAAGGATTTATCCTGAAGAAACTTCAGAATATTTTAATTTGAAAATTTTTGGCGGTTATAAAAGCATCCTTCAAGAACGTAACAAAATTTTTTATTTATGAAAATGTTGATTATAGAGCGCGCTGCAGGCGATTTCTGGAACCTCCTTTAAAAAAAGACGATGTACATCGTAACTCAGGATTGGATTATCTGAAATCAAAAAACCAAACAAATTTTGTTAATATATTAGATTATCTAGTAATTGATAGTTCGGCTAATCAAAATAGTGAATTTTCACAAAATGGCAGCTTTTAAAAGAAATGATTTCGATTTTTACGTTAAAATTTGGCCGTAAATTGATTATAAAATGGAAAATAAGAATCAGATTTACAAAAGGAACGATTAATTACTAGAAAATGTGTCTTTAAAGATTGAGTTAAAACGGTTGACCGATCAAACAAGCCGTTTTCGAGATATCGTGTACACCGACTTGAAAAATGCCGTTTTGAAAAAAACACGTTTAAAGTTTCAATACCTACCTTAAAACGTGCCGAGGCATCTCTACATATTTAGGTATAACTCCGAAAGTATTGCTTAGATCTACTTCAAATTTCGTGCGTATACTTTTGAATATATGTACATTACAAAAATGCAATAAAAAAAATCGATTTTTTTGAAAGTCATAACTGCGTATAACCCCTT
>JAYXIM010008976.1:0-10248 GCA_037575425.1 Anastrepha fraterculus | reverse complement strand
CAAACGCATCGGCGATGAAAGTAATCGATGCGGTACCTGCTGATGGTAGCAGAGGAAGAGTAAGGCCTCCTTTGCGTTAGAAAGATGAGGTGGCAATGGACTTGGCTTCCCTTGGTGTATTCAACTGGCTCCAATTAGTACGGAGAAATGCAAGAAACGACCGGCGCACTTTGTTAAACTCGACCAAAATCCCTTAAGCGGTTATTGCGCCAATTAAGAAACATTTTCCGCTAGTCGTACTTAATGAACCATATCTAATGATGTGAGCGTTATATGGGTTTTTACGATAGTAAGCTTCAAAAATGTTCTTAGCAATTTTGTATTTTGAGCAAGCAACCAGTTGCAACATTCGTAAATGAAGATAAAAAAACAATAAAAAATCGATACATTTCCGTATTTCGGAATTTCCGGAGCAGTAGCTCAACAATCCCATTCTGGTATTCGGGAACTCGAAAGAGATCATATAAAAATTTATATAATTATATATAAAACTTAGGTGAATTTTAAAATTTCGCGGGCTACGTACGAGTACACTCGAATTTCGCTAATTGTTTTTGTTTTATGTTGGTACACTCGTCTCGAATATATATTCACGGCTTTAGCAACATATATATATGTATATAATGCTTAGTCTGTTTGTAAGAGGCATAATACAAGTATTTTGTGGATACAGCGAATTAAGCGCTCAAAAGCAGCTTAGGGGGCGTCCATAAATTACGTGAGGTGTTTTTTTCAATTTTCTGAAAGGTGAGATGTCGTGAGATTTTATTCAACCCCCTCCCCCATCCCCCAATCTCACGTGAGATTTTTCAAAATGTGGGTTTCTTATGTAAACGCGTTGGATTGTTATTGTAAAAAGAAAAAAAGTTGCTTCGTGCTTTTATTTACGACTAGTTAAGACTAGTAATCAATATTGCTGAGAGTTATAAGTGTAATAAAAATGTAACAATAGAAGACTTAAATCGTAACTACTGCGATTAAAAAAAGAATATCTACTCTAATTCAGTCCATGGAGAATCATGCGCGGTTTCAAGAGAGACTATTGAGACCAACATGTCCATATGATTTTCAGTAAAATCATGTGCTCCTTCAACTTCGTTCTAATCTAGCCACTCTAAGCCGTTGACGCTTGCGCACAGTAACTCATTAGCTCGTCTTGTGACAATCCGTGAGGGTCGCACTTCGCGGAACATACGCGCTTGCTTAGCTGGTGCAATGTGAGCTGCTCGCCTGTGCTCTGCAGCTCTTGTGATAGATGCGAAGTAAATACCGCAGCATATTTTCTCTAAATCATCACGTATACTTGGGCAATAGAGATCAATAGGCGTGCTGATGAAGGCATTCAGCGGTTGAATCGGTACGCGTATTAGAAATGGAGCAAATGATTTTCCGTCATGTTCTTTAAAGTCCGGAATTGTCAAACGTCAACCTGAGTGATAGGGCGTTCGGCTCATAGTGGCGCGAAAACAACCGACGGGCTACACTGTACCGCAAATTTAGATTAAATTGAGCTATTTGGTATAAAACAAATATGGTGGTTTGACAGTAGTAATGTATAACGTCGAAGTATGAATGAATTTATTTTCTTTCGAACGAATTAGTGAATGATCTTAATCATACTACGATTACGCTTGAGATTAAAAATTGCGTGATATTTGCCGAGACCCCCCCTCTCTCCAACGTAAGATTAGATGAGATTTGACTCGAAGTTATGCGCCATTTGCGCGAAGCAATACGAAAAAAACGCCCGAATTTGTGGAAAAAAGTTCATGGCTTTTGCATCATGATTATGCACCTGCTCACTTATCTTTGCTTGTGAGAGACTATTTGGCCAAAAACAACACTGTTATCATGCCTCAGCCACCGTAGTTACCAGATTTGGCCCCCAGCGACTTTTTTCTATTGTCAAGATTGAAGAGACCCATGAAAGGACGACGTTTTGCGACGATTGAGGAATTAAAAACCGAATCGCTGAGAGAGCACAAGGCCATACCAAAAAGTGTATATCAGAACTGCTTCGAGAATTGAATAAAACGCTAGCATAAGTGTATTATATCTGAGGGGGGAATACTTTGAAGAATAATAGAATAGAATAATAGATTTTGATGGAGAATAGAATAGAAATTAATGTATAAATAAATTTAAAAAAATTCACCTTATTTTTTAAACACACCTCGTAAGTCTCACCTTTAAAATCTTAGCTCTTTTTCAAAAGTATTGGGAATTTCACCACATTAATTATAAGTTGCACACCAAATCAACGGAGGTAAATATGTGAAATTTGACACACACGTCAATGCAAGTTCTACTAATCTAGTTTTAAATATTTTTTCGTTATACCTGCGAAGTTTAATTTTTGGTGCATATATGTATATATTTGTGCATGCATTTTTTATACTGATCATTAAGCATTTAAAATTCAAATCAGAAACCTCGAAATATTCAAGTAGAAACTGTTTGCGGAAGCTGTAGAGCAACGCAAGTTGCTGAATGATAGAAGCCAAGCGGACAAATCTTGGTCCTTGCTACTTGAACTGTGCACAGCAAAACCCAGTCTGGGTCGCGGCAGCCTCATTATTCAGTTTCCCATTTGCCAAATTCACTCTACAGGCTTACGTTGCCGTTAATGCTATCGTCTCAAATGTACTTACTCACAAGTATATATATTACGGCTCGTGTGCTCGTAAGCTACAACTACACAAATGTACGGGAGCATTGTCCAGGTTATTATAAATTATGTCGAACTCAGTTGTTAGCAAAATGACTTAATAAAACTCATAACCTACATAAATATACCCAATATGAGAACTACCCAAATGCATACAAACAATACAGAAAAAAATTTAATTATAATTTAAAATCATTCATAAATTTATTTAAGCGAATCATTTAAAAGCCAAAGGCATCTCACGAAGAGTCATTCAAATCTTGTTCACCCTGCAGGCCAATCGCCCTACTTGACATCGTCGGCTTTTCAATGTTTATCATTTTTGTTTTTACGCATATTCGCCTCATTGCACACGCAAATATTACTTATCCCCGTAGCTTTAATAAATAAGTTGACATGAAGCCATTCCTCCGCCCGCCTGCATATTATCATTCAATTCCATTGCCGCGCCTTTGTGTCAATTTGGCTTATCATTGCTGTTGGTTGGGATAGCAATGACATTTCAAAGGGCCATTCGCTTATCCACCCATTTCACTTTCGTTTTGCTTTACTTTTGATGAATGCAATTGTCGAAAAATTAAGAAACCAACCAGAAAGTTATTTTTTGTTCAACTTATACAACCGCAAATTGGTGTCAAAGTGGGTAATTAAACTTCGATTGAATGAATGCAGTTTTATTTTATTATCCCCGCGCACTCGTGCACAAGGGTATTATAATTTTGTTTACATAACGGTTGTATGTACAGCTTACAGGAATTGATATAGATATGGGCGAATGTGTACACCAAAACTCTCAGAAACGAGTCGATTTATTCATGCTTTTAGGTTCATGCGTAGGTATGTCCGTGTGCGCGATAACACAAGCAAAAATTAAGTTTCAAAAGGGACCAAATCGGCCAAAAAAGCAAAAAAACTCTGCAATTACGTCTTGCCATAAATTCTGTTACAAGTAAACATACCGCTATACAAGGTGAAGACCAAAGTAAACAAGACTGGCGTCATAAAAATGTTTTTATTTGGCGCCATCTTTTTAATGAGTTAATGCGTTGGAAGTTACATCCCTAGCTGACTTCCAGTGAAAGCTCGGCGACATTCGGTTTTGTGGAAGCGAATTTATTGCTTCCAAATTGTCAGTATCTCTGTGTCATCGGTACAAAAATGAGTTTCGAACAAAGAGCTAATATCAAATGTTGTTTTAAAATCGGTAAAACTGTTACCGAAACATTTGAATTGATGAAAAAAGTTGATGGCGATGATTGTCTATCTCGTGCCTGAGTTCATGAGTGGTTTACACGTTTCAGAGATGATTGTGAGGACATAAATGACAATAAACATACGGACCGCCCAAAATCAGTAAACACCGAAAACTCCATCGAAGTTGTTAGTCAATTTATCAAAAATGAAGCGCAAGCATCGTTGAAATTCATGGAATCGGAGTTGAATATCTCCAAAACATCGATTTATCGCATTTCAACTGATCATTTCAGCTTACCAAAGGTCTGTGCACGTTTCATTCCGCACAAGTTAACTCAGGACCAAAAATTGCTCAGAAGTCAAAATTTCATTAAAGAGTCGAGAAAAGACGAGAACTTCTTTTACAATATTGTAACTGGTGATGAAGTGAGGTGTTTCCAACATGAACCTGAAAATAACCGTCAAAGTGCCGAATGGAAGGCCTCAGACGAGCCACCACCCAAAAAAATCGCGTTTTGAGGAGTCAAAAATAAAGTCGATGCTCATTTGCTTTTACGACTCCAAGGGAATTGTCCACAAGGAGTTCGCGCCAATGGGCTAAACCGGCAATGCCATTTTCTATCTTGGCGTTTTGAAGCGTTTGTTGCAACGTATTCGTCGAATTCACCTTGAATACCGCGAAGGAGGAAAATATAATCTTCTTTCGAAATGGGCATAGTGTTCATGCTTTTACACAGGCCTTCAAAGGATTAGGCCATTCAGCTATTGCAGCACGCACGATTCGTCGCTGCTCAAATCAAACATTGTTTGAGACTCTCCAAATTTCTATGAGACCTTCAACAGGCCGTGTTGCCCAAATCTGACAAAAAACTGTAGCCCAATGGATTCAGATCTGAACTTATATACGGCAAATCTTTTCCGGCTATGAACCCAGGAAATTTGTTTTTTAGTCACTGCAATGTGGTTTTTGCCTTATGGGCTGCAACGGAATCTTATTGGCAGATCCAGCGCTCTACATTTTTCAATGTAATATCGTGAGAATACTGCTCACCTGCTTCATCAAGCCTTCTAAGACACTTTCGCCTTGGTCTTAACCCCTTTTTCGTAGAAATGAAGATCTGTTATGCCTTTACCAGACATTCCCCACCAAACCATTGCCGCGGCTGGATGGTGGCCACGCTGAGCCTTTGGAACAACATTTTTTGCGTCTTTAAAAGTTTTAGAGAATAATATTTTCATGGCAGTTGACTGCGTGCCACCGAAGAAGTTGCTTGCATCTATCGAGTCCAGGTTTTTCAAGCGCGCTGTCAATAGATGACCAGTTTGGCGACAGAAGGCTTTTATGTGGTGATCATCTCTAATTAGTCTTGGCATGGATCTGGTCGATACATTGATTTTCCTAGACATGATTTACTGCTTCCTCAGGAGATTTCTGTGAATTCTTTCCCCAACGGCTTTTCGGCACGAACGGCACTGGTTCGGACTACGCGAGAACGACCATTTCTTTTTCTGCCCGTTACCTCAGACACTTGGGAAAAACGATTGATCCTGCAGTAAACAAACCTTCTCGAAATATTAAGTTTTTTTAGCAATTCGTAAATCTCCCTTCCATTTTATCACGCAATCAGTGCAATGCGATTTGCCTTAGTTCCCCACTCCATTGTTAACAAGTAAATTTATCACGAAACTGAGTATATTTCAATACAATCGAGTTGGACAATGCATAGGAACAAAAGCAGAAATAACGGTACTTTTTTCTGCGAATTTGTTCTTGCCATATGCATTGTAAAATTTTCAACAGAATTTATGGCAAGACTAAGTATTAAAACTCACCCCAAACTACGACTCCCCACCTCATTTACATCCAACGTAAATATCATATTGTATAATATTTTTGAGGTCGGCTGTAATTCTGCTTTTCTAGGAGTTTGTTTGATTCCAAAATTTAACAGCCAGGCCAAACTCAATTTTTCGCGGTGCGCGGGTATGGAAAGTTCGGTGGCGCATCTCATTTGGCTCCGACGTAAATATAAATGAGATTGGCAATACCCCCACATTTTATATGGAAAGAGTAAAATTTCCGTTCGTCTGCCTGATGGTACGGGCTATAATTCAGATTTTCTATGATTCAAATTATTATTTTTTTTTAGCCAGCGCTAAATTGTGAATTTGTCAAAAACGTGAGCGGGTATAGAAAGTTCAGTTCGAACCGAATTTAACACTTCCCTACTTATTTTAAATTTATGTGTTTTTGTTTGTTATTTTACGATTTTCTTTAGGATACAAATTAATTCATATATTTATTCGTACACACATATTATATGTCTATGTATGTATGTTTGTACGTATGCATGTATTTGTTTATTTGTAAATATTTCTTTTTCTTCGTAGGGGGTCGTTATTGAGCTGATATTTAAGGATTGGTTGTTGGTTATGTCTTCCAAGGGCAAACCACCAACGCAACTGATTTCTTTGGGCTTGTGCCTCAATGCCATTTGCAATGATACAAATATATGATGCACGTCAGCTTACTCGCAGCTTAAGCGAGCTTTGCTTGTTCTCATTTTTCTTCCATTTATCTGCAACATGCGCATTTCATTATTCGCGGAGAATCATTTAGATCACATAAATCATTGTGGTGTTTGGCCAAATTGAAAATTAGTGAAAAGAAAACTGAAAAACAATCTAAGTTTTTATATTAATCAGAGCTCTTCCGCCTTTCACTTTGACTGTGAAGCAAAAAAATATAAAATAAATACGCAAATGTTACATTTAATTTGATTTATGTGTATTTGTTGGAAAGGATATGAGAAAATGAATTTGCAATTTATATTTTCAAGTCGGATGCAGTCAAAATAAATTTAGCTTAAGTAGTTGGAGGAATTCGTTCTTTTCTATTGTTTTTTTTTTATTAAAATATTTAAAATTTGTGTAGTGCTCAAAATGGTTAGCTTCTGGAAATAAGTAGAACAAATATATTTTTTTAATATACACGACAATTTTCGTAAATTCTTTTCAACGAAAAGTCAAACAACTGTTAATGGCGCTTTTTAGAACTTTTTTTTAGATTTTTACCATAGCACTAAATCGAAATGACGTAAATTGCCTGATACTTTTACTACATGGTGGTTAAGTTTCAAGGGCCGGTGTTGATTTTGAATAAAATAAAATTTTTTTTCGGAAATTAATATCATTTCTCTTTATTATGATAATATTGGTATAACTCAATTACGTATGGAACAAAATATTGGCCAAATGCTTATTGACGAATCCACTGAGGTGAAAATGTGCCTCATCACTGAAGATGATTTTCTTCACGAAGTGCGCGATATGCATTTTGATTTGAACGCCCGTTTTCATAATAAGCCTGAATAACTTTAAAGCGTTGTTTGATTATGTATCTTTCGATGGTTCAAATTGTGTTAGTCTGAAATTCAAAAATATTAAATGAAATGCAGAAAGAAATTTGACGTTTAGGTGTGGTTTACATTCAACATCGGCCCTTAAAATTTAACCACCCTTTATGTAGTGTACACTTTCTTTTGTCGTTGACTGGGGATGACTCACACCCCAGGGTGGCTTCCGAAGGTAAAGTATATGACACGCAGACAACTTTACGAACAAACAACCACGCAAAGAACAGCAATAAGAACTAAAAACAATACTGAGCATTTCTAAAGGCTCGAATACATACAACTTTGGCGTTGCGTTGGCGTTGCGTTGGCGTTGACGCTGGCGTTGGCGGCGCTTCAACAACTGAGTACGAATAAATTAATTTATACGAAGACGTTCACATAGCCAAAGTTGAACAAAGCCAACGCCAATGTAACGTAAAAGTTGCAAATATAAAGTTGTAAAAACGGGCAACTCTTGTCTTTTCACGCTCGTCGGCAATCATCTGATGTAAACAAATAAAGTGAATCCAAAAAAGTGGAACCTCAACTAAATTTAAAGAAGTGTAAGTCTGATAAATGCAATTGATATTGTAAATAAAAAATTGTACTAACTTTTTTACCCAAAGCGTTGCAAACAGTCGAGTTTCTTAATAATTTAAATGTATAAAATATGATTTACCCATACCAGCAGCTCTATCACAATAGGGAAGAGCAATTTTAACTGTTTGATACCAAACCAGGTTTCTGGTATTGTGACTCCTATGCGACTTCTTTAACCGAGTGATCGGAAACGTTGTTCAAGGTGCAGAATTCAGTCGCTCAAGCACAAATTTTTATAAGACACAGCCATATCATACAAATGGATACAGACGCTTGAGCCCTAAAAGGTATCGATGCAGGTATCTGTGGATGGTAGCAGGAACAGGTTAAGGCATTCTGTGCATTGGAAAGATCAAGAAGAAAAGGAAAAGAAAGGTTTCACTCGTGTATCTCAGTGACCGATATACGGTTCAGTTCAGTTTGGCCTTCAAAATTGATGCGCCGTCTGGAACATACAGTCCAAGTGCATACGTACATACAAATTACAGTTAATTTATGTAAATTGCGCGTACGTGCCTTTTTAAGATGTTTGGCTGAGCTGCTCTACTAATTTATGATGTGCGTCTTTGCAGAGGCACCACCAGTTCTATACCGCTCCGAAGGGCAGGAAATTTTTTATGAGTGGATTTTTCATAGCTGAGGTTTGCCATTGCCTGTGGTCATATTCCGCAGTGGTAAAATATGTATATGTAAAGCCAAAATTTGTTAACAGTTATGGAATTTATCAATTTTCTTTGGTGGGTGGTGCCCAGTGGCAAACAACAGCAATGAAGAATGCGAATTTTGAAGCTGTTCAAATGAGCTAAAATATTTCACTACGATATTTCGACCACCAATTTTGTCGTGACTTTTTCAACCGTTTGACATTTGACACGAAGATAAATGTGAATTATTAATTCATTGTAACGGTTAACCTTAACGAATACAAATTGGTAATACAATCCGCTAGAGAGAATTCGTGGTAAATGCCTGGTTACATACATACATATATACACGAAAAAAACAAGAATGAAGTAAGTAACAAATGAATACAGCAAAAAATGGGATTTATTAATATGTTTTTATTAATTTTAAATTATCATTAATTACATTGTTTTCACAAATATTTCAGCCATTAATAAGAAAAGGCAACGCAGACGAAAATCGGTTTTCAGCAAAAAAATTCAAATAAAATTGAAGAAAGAATTTCATTTTTTACTTTGCATCATTAAAAACAAAGAAAAATGTATTCAATGACACACAAAATTTTGCCAGATGGCAAAATTTTTTTCGAGAGGGTTTTGTAAATGACAAATATTCGGTCTCTCATATAAATATATATATAAAATATGTAAATCACTAGTATGTTTGCAATACTTTTTTTAAGTGAGAAAAACTTTAAAGAGGCACCCATATTCAAGTAAATAACTGCAAATGTGCACATAAAATAAAATAAAGGGTTTTTTTAATAAGAGGAGCTATTTTGATATTCAAAGAAAAATGTAATTTTTTAACATAAATGATCGGACGTTTATTTCATTATAAAGAGGAAGGCATGCCATTAATGGTAGAAAATAACACCAGACAAATGACCACCACTACCACGTTTACAGGACAATATCCTTTTTAAGAAATTTTCCATAACCGAATTGCAAAGTGGCTGCCCTATGTCCTCGATAGCCTCACGAATTCCATCTTTGAGGTCTTGAATCGACCCTGGGCTGTTGGCGTAGACCTTCTCTTTCACGTGGCTCCAAAAAAAAGTCACAAGGTGTTAAATCAAAAGATCTCGGTGGCCAATTGTGATCACCTCGGCCATAAAAAATCGTTAATCATCTCTCGATAGCGCAATCCATCCACCCTGTAACACCTGTTATTGGAAAACCCTTTATAAAAAAAGTGAAATAAAAGTCGAAATGGTGTGAGTGTCTTATGACTGCTCATGTTAGTGGTTTCGCCTACTAACTCTAACGTATAACTATATATACTTATGCATAAAGGGTGTTTAATTTAGTGGTATCGGATTTTTAATTGAAACTGATTGGACATTCTTTATTATTTTCGCGTAGAAGCATTCATGGCATTGATTTTTGAAGATAATCCTTTGTAAATGTTGGACGCAACTGCACCGTAATTTGGCCATCCGTAAACACTAATTTTGAATGACTCGCTGGAGGTAATTTTTTCTTAAATGCAGTGTTTAATTTATTATCTTCGGGAAATGTCCGTAGGTGGCAGAAAATACTTTCAGGAGTTTTGTTTTTAGATTTCCGTAATCATTGTATTGGGACCTCATACAAGAAATTAAATTGCATGATATACCTATCAGTGCCAGTCTGGCACTAACCAAGTAGCACTAAAACGCCGTTTTGATACCATTATGAGGCCTCCAACGGGCAGATATCTATCTTA
>JAYXIM010008975.1:0-10302 GCA_037575425.1 Anastrepha fraterculus | reverse complement strand
AATAAAACCATAGATAATAAGATGTGAAACTTCTTCATTTTGAGAGAGAGCGCGCCCATGAGGACGTTTAAAAACTTGGCAGTGCGCACACATTATGGGATTTTGAACAGCTGATAGGCGAAATGGCAGACTGCCAGAAGAAACGCGCCAAAAATAACAGACGAAAACAGTTCGTTTTTGCTTAATGGAGAAATGACGTGATGAAATGTTTATAATTATTTGTCTTAAAATTAATTCAATTGAAATGTAATAATTTGAATTGAAGTGAGTTTGTAGAATCCAAAGCTCGTTATATCCTTTTCGACTTCTACTTTTAATTAGTCTTATGTACATAATGTAATTTTATTGAAAACTGAGTGTTGTTTTATGTAAATTTGTATATACGTAAATATTCTATGGTTGAAAAGCGTAGGTAAGGGAACTGAATTTGTGTTTGAGATATTTTACAAAAATTAAAGGTAATCTGCTTAAACTTATTCTGTACGTTGTTTGAGAATCTTTGTTTTTTGTTACCCACTTTCTGTGTTATATTAAAAAATCGCAATAAGTCATGTTTTTAATTATAACTTATGTTTTTCGGGTTCATAACTTTATTATTATTATATTACTTATGTATATCAGTTTTAAATAATTTCATTTACATATAAATTTTTAAATTTTTGGCTTATTTATGTACATATTTCATACGGATTGTGCTTATTTTTAGTATATGTAGATGTCTGCGAGTGATATAAGGCTATTGGGCAACCGCACTCTAAATACTAACCTCAATGGTGGTGTGGAAACTAAAAATTCCAGACCTTTGTTTAAAAAATACCCAATTCATGTTTCTACCGGTGTGGCAATATTGGCGAATGTTATAAAAACTGCACATTTTTCAGCGCTCTCTCGAGAAAGAGAAAGAGTTTCACATCTAGTCATCTATGCATAAAACAGTTTTAAACCATTTGCCCAAACATTTACGCAAAAAGAATGGCGTACCAGTTAGAGCTGGACTCTAATTTATCACTTCTAAGAGTAGCTTGTGTTCAAATGAAAATAAGAGCAAATTACAAAGGAAAAAAACTTAATGTTTAGTTAGGAATCCCTTCTTTTCAAAGACAGCGCTGCATCAACATTACAAACTCTTCTCAGGAGCTGCACATCGCTTTAGGGGTATTGCGTTCCAGGCATTTTCTATTTGTGCCCAGTAGACACTGCCTACAAGTCTTTCAAATGGATTTTACTGCTTTAATACTCTGCTCAAAATCACACTAAAGGTTTTCAAAGGAATGGAGTTCCGGTGATTGAGAAGCCGCTTTAAAATACTTTATGTGCTTCTAAGCAACAGTTCAACGAGCGTAGAGTGTGTTTTGAACAATTTTCATGTATGAAATATCATCGTCAGACCAAATATTCTTCTGAAAATGTATGGTAGACGAGACGTAAGTCTGTTATGATGGATTTATAAAGGTGTTAGTTATTCCATATGGGTGTTTGTTTCAATGCGTTGGACCTAGGCCAGGCCCGATAAAATGTGCCCATACCATAACATTACTTTTTCTTGATTGGCGCGATAACCGCTTACGCGATTTTGGGCGAATTTAACAAAGCGTGCCAGTCGTTTCTTTCTCGTGCTAACCGGCACCAGTTAAACACACTAAGTGAAGCCAAGTCCTTCTCCACCTTCTCTGCCTTTCCCTTTCTCTGCTATCAGCAGCTGGTACCACATCGAACCCAGCTAACGTAGCCCCTGGATCTCTATTCGCTGCGCTATGTCTATGTCGTCGTAAAGCTCATACAGCTCATCGTTCCATTGCCTGCGATATTCGCCGTCGGCAAAGCGCAAAGGTCCAAAACTTTTCCGCAGAATCTTTCTTTCAAACACTTCAAGTGACGCCTCATCGGATATTGTCATCGTCCAAGCTTCTGCGCCATATGTTAGGACGGACGGGTATGAGTGTTAGTTCTGTTCGTCGCGGAAAGGACTTCACTACTAAATCGCCCACTTAGTCCGAAGTAGCACTTGTTGGCAAGAGAGATTCTCCGTTGGATTTCAAGGTTGACAATGTTACCAGTGTTAATGCTGGTTCCTAAATAAACGAAGTATTTTACAACCTCGAAATCATAACTGTCAACAGTGACGTGGGTGCCGATACGCTAGTGCGCCGACTGTTAACATTATCACCGCCATGCTTGATAGAGTATTGTGTGTACGTTAAGCCTACCTCTTTCCATCAGAACCGAATCGAACGATACATTTTAGATCCATTACGCCAAAAACTTTGATATCCTTCTGTGTATGTGATTCCTCTTTGTAATAAGTGGTTTGTCTTGTCCTATGCACCCACTTAAATTTTTTCATTTAATTCATTATTTTGGAAAATATAATATACATAATAACACTTCACTCTGGATAGGACAGGATCCTTTAAATGGGTCTGCTAATAAGGCTATACATATCAATTAATCTTCTCTAGGAGTGATTTTTCGTGCTCTGGGGCGTTGCCCCAATTTTTCATATTTGACACATGCACCATATTTCAGGATGTTGTTAAAGGCATTATAAACCATCTTTTTAGAATATCGCAAATGCTTCGATATCTCCAGAATTATGCTTCCGATTGATTTGATTTTGAGCGCTTCATAGCATCGGGGTCCTTTCGCCGTGATTTTTATTTATTTTAACTTATATAAGTGATCTAGCGTAAAATCGTATCAAACAATTTGAAACAGTGAAATTTAGTAACGACTCGTCTCGTATATGTGCTAAGTTTGAGTACAGTTCTAACTGGTACGACTTGCATGTAAATGAGTTTTATGAGGAAGGAAGGAATATATCAAGCAACTTGTTCTCCAGGTTAGGTAAGGTTAGGTTATACTGGCTGGCCGAAGACACGCAGATACCATTTTGGTCCATAGCGATACCAGATCAGAATCCTATTTTAGCGAAAATATGCATCACTCAAAATTCGTGTACTGTTTGCGAATGCATTCCGTTCAGGAATACATTCTAGTCTCTGAAAACTGAGAGCACCCGCGTAGCATAGTCTAGTTTTCGAGAGAGCCGGAGAGTAGTATAGAATATGTTCGGGGGGTTATCTTGTACCCGGCTCTTTACATTTCCTGCAAGCATTGTTCTCTACTTAGTAAATAACTTTCTAGGAAAAATGTTACAAATCATTTAGTGCATTGAGCAGGAATACTATAGAAAAAATGTTGTGAAGTTCAGCATCCTAGACAGCGTTAGTTTACTGGATTGACGTCCTTTGGTCTGGAAAAACCCGAGTCTTGCCGGTAGATAGAAACGGCTATCATGGAATGCTTTACCTCCCATGTGAGACCCGCGTAACTTTGACAGAGTAAGAGAGTTCGGCATGTGACTGTACCACGCACGATATATATAAATACAAACTGTAGGCCCCCCCCATTTGTCAAGACGCACGTCACATATATACATATATGTACTATATATATATAATTGGCGCGTACGCCCGTTTTGGGTGTTTGGCCGAGCTCCCCCTCCTATTTGTGACGTGCGTCTTGACGTCAAGCCGACTCCGAACGGCAGATATTTTTTATGAGGAGCTTTTTCATGGCAGAAATACACTCGGAGGTTTGTCGCCGTATGGTAGTCACGCACCAACCCGTTCGACTACGGCGGCCGCCACGATACTAACCATCAATTCACATGCCCCCCAAAAACCCTCTCATCTATCACCCCTCTCCCTCTGGACCCAATCTATCGAAACAGCATGTTTCTTGGGTATATCTTTACATGAGATGCACTATGACTATCGGTGACTACACCGTACTGGAATGGCTTGATAAACTGCTACAACAACAACAACGAGAGAATGTTGATATGGTATAGAGAACTAAATTCGTAATCACCACTGTATCTCTGTGCTGTACAAGTTGATGGATTGTGTAAGGGTATCCACAGAGCTAAACGTCGAGTTGAGCGTAAGGCAGTATTCGATTGGCGGTCTGTATTAAATATTGTATTCGTTTTAATGAAGAGTTTGGGAAACATCCACTCATTTCACTTCCAACTGATTTCCAAAGGTTTTCAACTAAAATTGCAAAGCATTTATTTTTTTTTAATCCTAAGAGTCTCACCCGTCACTAATCTAAACGTCCATTTCCATGTTTTTTGCTTAAAATAACTATGATAATAATCACCTGTTACGAACAGTGACTGAATAATAGAATATATCGTCGCCGTCGCGCTAAAAGCTGCTAACTCTTTTGAGTAAAATTTTAAAGTAGGGCGAAAAAAATTATTAAACTATAATTCCGCTCTGCCTTCATTGAAAATAACCGTTTAACCCTTTTATACTCTATTTAAATACCCCACAAAAAATTAATTTTTTTCGTTTCAATTTTAAGCTATAAGTGAAAAAAAAGGATTTCCTTCGTTATTTTGACCGATGTGCCATTTCAGCGCGAGTCAGAGCTGAATACTGGATTCTAGTTTTAGTTTGCGATGATTATTTTCCGAATTCACCATCTTTCACGCGCGGCTTGGCTTTCAGCGGCCATTTCGTAGGTACTCTAAGCGGCGACTTGTAAATTATGTTGGCATAGAGCGCACTAAAATTGCTTATTATTTTTGTTGTTGTTGTTAAACTTTTTACGAATGCAGCTGCAGTGGCAGTCCTTCATCGGATTTAATTTCGGGTGGTTTCAGTAACGTACTTAGATTCGAACGCCGAAGATCCACAAAGAGATCAGATCCTTTTTTATCTGACGTCAAAAATGTCTACGTTCGTCCCGAAAAAACAGCATTTGCGGGAAGTCATGCTTCATTATTACGTTTAAAAAAAGTACAGCTGAATCGTGTCGAATAATGATTAATATTTACGGTAATCACGCTCCATCAAATACAACTTTGATAGTAAAGTGTGGTATCTACGTTTCCAAAGTGGCAATTTCGACGTGAGTGATAAAGATCGCGAATGGGCACCGAACAAATTCGAAGATACTCAACTTCAACAATTATTGGATGAAGACGCATGTCAAACCCTTGATGATATATATGTGTAAAGAGCTGGATGTTGACAGACCAATTGTCGGTAAACGTTTGCACGCGATCGGAATGGTCCAGAAAGCAGGTAACTGGGTGCCACATCAATTCAAGGAGAGGAATATCGCGTGAGATGCTTCTTGAACGACAGAAAAGAAAAAGGTTTTCTGAATCGCATCGTCACTGCCGATGAAAAATAGATCTATTATGGTAATGGATTGCATGCCAGGTGAACCAAGTCCATCAACAGCGGAAAACAATATTCATGCTTGAAAGGTTATATTGTGCAACTGGTGGGATCAGAAGGCTATCATCTATTATGAACTGCTTAAGCCATCTGAAACCATCACTGGCGATCGTTACCGACTGCAGCTAATGCGTTTAAATCGAGCTCTCAAAGAAAAGCGGCCAAAATGGAACGGTAGACATGACAAACAGATTTTGCTGCATGACAACGTCAAGCCACACGTTGCTAAATCGGTCAAGATATATATAGATGGACTGAATTGAGAAGTCCTGCTCCACCCGCCGACATTGCACCTTCGAATTACCATCTGTTCCTATCAATACGAGAGAAGAGAGCATCGCAAACTGGCTCAATGAATGGATTAAGTCAAAAGAACTCGAATTTTCGTCAGATGAATCCGTATGCTGCCTGAAAGATGGAGTAACGTTGTAACGTCATTTATTATTTAATTGTTTAAATAGTTTGTAACTTTGACTAAGAAAGAACGGAAACCAGTTCCCATAGCGATTAATTTATCAAATTTTTTCACTTCGCACGCTTTCGGCATCTATTCAATCTAATTCAACGTACCTGTATAACAAGTTAAGAAGTGCTAAATTTGGTGAGGACCGAACTTTATACAGGTTTGCGGGAAATTTGTCCTAGATACATTCAACACTTGGCCGTTTTCGAGATATTTGAAATAAATTAAATTAAAAATTATTTAAAAAAGCATTTTTTTGCTGACATCCATTTCTTTAAAATATTAGCTCAAGGGCCCACCGTAGCCGCCGTAGAGAAAGTTTTTTCTAGTGGTGGTCGCCCTGCGGCAGGCAATGACAAACCTTCAGGTGTATTTCTGCTACGAGATGCTCCGCATAAAAAATATCTGCCGTTCGGAGTAGGCATAAAACTGTAGGTCCTTCCATTTGTATGGAACAACATGAAGATGCATGCCACAAATAGGAGGGCTCGATCATACATCCAGAAAAGGTGTACGCCATTTATCACATTGAACAGATGATATCAGTAGAAAAGCTGATATGCTTTTGGGTTTTTCTTTTTATTTGGTTCTAAAATTGTCAAACTCTACAGGTATAACACCTCTCGCAATAACGAAATTAATACTTCTGTTGGAAACAACCAATGCTTAAAAAAGTAAACAAAAAATAAAATTAAAAAGCATTATACAGTTAGTAACAGAAGTAAGTATACACCGGTTACGTTCTCAATTTTCCCCTATCGTTTCTTTCAAACAACCTAAGTTATAACAAAATTGTGTTTTATTTACATGAATCAAAAATCACATTTAATCCAAATAGTGACATAATTTTGAAAAGGAACAAAATTATGGCTTTTTATATTAAAAAAAAAATAATAATAATTGGCGCGTACACTTCTGTTAGGTGTTTGGCCGTGCTCCTCCTCCTATTTGTGGTGTGCGTGTTGATGTTGTTCCACAAATGGAGGGACCTACAGTTTCAAGCCGACTCCGAACGGCAGATATTTTTATGAGGAGCTTTTTCATGGCAGAAATACACTCGGAGGTTCGCCATTGCCTGCCGAGGGGCGACCGCTATTAGAAAAATGTTTTTATTAATTTTGCTTTCACCGAGATTCGAACTAACGATCTCTCTGTGAATTCCGAATGGTAATCACGCACCAACGCATTCGGCTACGGCGGCCGCTTTTTATATTAAACTTTATAAAAATTCATGTCTCAAAAGTAAGTATACAGTTCATCATATTATTAATTTGTTAAATCAAAAAAATAATTAAAATCGTAGGCTTTACAATCGCTTTAAGTCGTGATGGGATTGATTTCACTAAGTTTTCAGTTACAGCTGGTGGTATTTTATTCCATTCCTCTTGAAGGACGTTTTTCAGTTTCTCCTTATTTCTAGTCAGATGTTTACGTACTTGCCGCTTTAAATGTTCCTATAAATGTTCGATTGAGTTGGTATCCGGGGACTGTGGTGGTGTTTTTAGCTGTTTTCGCACATTGTATAACAGCCACTCTCGTACAATGTTGGATGTGTGCTTGGGATCATTATCCTGCTGGAATATAAACATTCCTCCAAGGTCCAATTTCGTAGCGCTTTCTTTTAAAATATTTTCCAAAATATTTAAATAACCATATCGGTCCATAATATTTTCCACAAATACCAAGTTTCCAACATCGTTCGCAGCCATACATCCCCAAACCACTACAGAGCCCCCTCCATGCTTCACAGTGCCGGCCATATTGTTTTGATTCAATTCCGCGTTAACTTTTCTCCAAACTTTTTCACGGCCATCAGATCCATAGATACTGAACTTACACTCATCAGAAATTATGACTTGGTTCCAAAACGTTTGATCATATTTTTCATGACCTTTTGCGAATGAAATCTTTTTACTCCGATTGACTCTACTCAAGAAGGGCTTTTTCCTAACATTGCGCCCATGATAACCAGCACTATGCAAAACCCAGTGAATAGTTTGGGTGCTAAATTGTTTTCCAGTCTCACTTTCAACTTCAGATTTCAATTTGGGGGCACTTATTTTGGAGTTTGTCCTGATTTTCCGTAGACTAAGCTTATTTCTCAGGGACTTAAGAGCGGCGGACGCCCACAACGCTCTTTGTTAGTGGTGCTTCCCCCACTTTTATATTTATTCACAATCTTTTGAACTGTAGCAAAAGTCTTATCCATCAAACGACCGATTTCTCGCAATGATTTATGTTCCTTGTGATATTTTATAATCAGTTTTTTTAAATCATCAGAAAGTTCTCTTCCCCTTGGTGCCATTACTAAAAATGTCGCAAAAATTAATACAAAACGTACTTCCCTAAATTTTTATACTCACTTTAATATTTCCTTGTAATAGCTTTAACTTTTTTAATCAATACTTAAAAATAAATGATATGCTAACTGAAAAATCGTTTGCTTTACACTAACTTTTGTGACACAAATTTCGCTGGCATCAAAGACAAAGCAAAGCGTGGATAACGGTACCTAAAATTTACAGCTAAATTAAGGCGCACATGAAAGCTTATCCCATTTTGATTACATATTAAGGAAAGCGTTGGCGTGAAACAATTCCATAAATCAGGCTCCTGTATACTTATTTATGTTACTAACTGTATGTTAATTTGTATACTTAACTGAAATTGGAGCCGAATCTTATGTTGATCACTTTTCTAGACCAAAAAACTACATTATTTTTTGTGGTTTTATTATTTTGCATTACATTCCCTATTGGTTATAATTACGTTTAGCCTCTTTGCAATGGATTTCATTAGCAGCTGCATCAATTTAGTTGACCTTTTTCCTTTACATGAGACTGCTTTAAATCTTTTGTGTTTTTCAAAATATATCATACATTTCCTACGACGCTGAGGTGACACCATGTGAGGATAGTTTCAGATACGCAACAGCTGTAAAATTTGCTACTTGCATTTGCGACCGTTGTGATCGTATATTTTAAAGTCGTTGCATACAGCAAGCGTTTTGCATTATAGCAAAAATTGCTTTCTAATGAAAGAAGAAAAATGTTTTTGCCCATTGTTTCTCTTATTAACTCACTTTTGCAGCAGACATACAAAGCCGAATCTTGAGGCTACCACATGCTTGTGCAAGTTAGAAATCCCAAGCGCTAACAGGTCCTGCCGCACTTGGTCCTTCCAACGAAGATGTGGTCTTCTCCTTCCTCGTCTTCCTTTTTGGGGATACCATTTCGTAAGTTTGCATTGCTGGAGCATCTTCGTTCATACGGTTGACATGCCCAAGCTAGCGTAGCATCTGTATTTTTACACGCTTAAGTTCATTCTGTCGAAAAAGTACCGGGAATTGTTCAATAAAACGCAAAATAATTGTTTAATCATCAAAAATTATTTTGTCGCCTTCAAAAAAGGCTCTATTCAAAGCAATACACACATACCAACGATTAGTCCAGTCATTAAAGCACCTTTTAAATGCGTTTGACGAGATCTTCTTCAGCTCCTTCAGCGAATTCTCCTTTATGGCCTTTATCGACTCAAAGCGGCGTCCGCGGAGTGGTAATTTAAGGTTTGGTCAAAAAAGTGTTCACATTATGAGCCTTGTGAGACGGTGCGTTATCATGGTGCAAGATCCATTAGTTTACTTTAAACCAATTGGGCCGTTTTCTATGCACAATCTTTCTCAAACGCCACATAACTTCCAAATAATATTCTTTATTTACCGAATAACCATTTGGAACGAATTCCGAGATTCCGAGTGCACAACACCATGATAGTCAAAGAAAACGAGTAGCATGACTTTCACTTTTGACCGACTTTGACGAGCTTTTTGGGTTTCGGCTTATGTGGATAACGCTATTCAGACGCCTGCTGACTGGTTTGCATGTCAAACTCATATAATTACGTCTCATCACCTGTTATGATGCGCTGGATAAACGTTGGATCCGAATTCACTTGCTAAAATATGTTTCCAGAAACCTTCTTCCGGGGAATTTTTTCAAAAGAAGAAGAAATTCAACTCTCTTGGAACGAGTCAAGTAGTCACGCGTCTCATACCCAGTTGTCACTATCTCCCTCAAACTTAAATGATAGTTTTCCAGTACCAGCTTAAGTGGAAGGAGCATCTCAAAATCAAAGCTGCTGAACTTAATTTTGAAACAAAAAAATTGTACTGCTGTATCGGCAGAACGTCAAAGCTGAGTATCCAAAATAAACTTTTGATATGTACTCAAATTCTTAAGCCAGTGTGGACCTATGGAGCTCAGCTGTGGAGATGCACGGCGAAATGTGCTAAAATGACGGTCTACACAGAGCCCTGCAGTTGTACTCGGCCAAAGAAACGATAAATCTTTGCGCTGCTAGCAAGCCAAAACGGTTGAGCAAAACATCAATGCTGAAGCCTCATCTCTTTGCGTTGAAGCAATTTATACTGGACCTAGCGCGTACACTTCTGTTAGGTGTTTGGTAGAGCCCCTCCTCATATCTGTGGTGGGCGTCTTGATGCAGATTTTTTATGAGGAGCTTTTTCATGGCAGAAATACTCGTACACTCGGAGTTTTGCCACTGACTTCCGAGGGCCGACCGGAA
>JAYXIM010008974.1:0-10334 GCA_037575425.1 Anastrepha fraterculus | reverse complement strand
TGTGAAAAAGTTTCGTCCAGGGCACATAATTCTCCTACCACGTCTAATTTTTAGAACCATTTTCAATCACTTTTATACCGCCAGAACAATGGACTTTCTATTCCCTATACCCTCTCGTAGATACTCCTTTTGAATGAGAAGGAAATGTTACTTGGACTTAAGGAAGCAAAAAAAAATAAGGCTCCTGGCCTGGATCGGATTAGCTATGAATTTCATAAATTTACCCAGTAGGTTTCTTTGTCTGAGATACTAAAAATTTTCAGTTCGTTCTACTTAAGGGGTTAGGGATAGTCAGAACGATAAAAAATTTGAATCTTTTTTTGCATTTGAGTCAAACTACGTCAAGTGGGCCCCGAATTTTCCACCAAATTCCCTATTTTAAAATCAAATGCATTTTTGGATAGAGAATTTGTCACATAATGATTACTGTCAATAGTTTTTTTTATTTCGCTTTTTGTTTATGTTATTAACAATTGAATTTTTTTGCATGATATTCTTGTAAAATCAATATCTCAGCAACTACAATTGATAATTTGATGAAATTTATTTCGGTTACCGAAAAATGTTTACTCTATCGATTTAACGCTCATAGACTGTGTATTTGTTGAAACAATAATTTTTAATAATAATTTTTTATAAACAATCACAATTATTTTTGCGTTCTTCACGCTCTAAATGGGCAATATTACAGTCAGATTAAGCGCACAATGCTCACCTTTAATAATCTGTAAAAAAACTTTGTTCATCCAATCCGTTCAGAAGATATCGCATTTTTTGTCAAACTGTGTAAAGTTTTGATGCGCAGTATAGTCTGGTGCAAAGCGCCGCGCTTCGCAGTTGGCCTTGCATTGTCCCATGGGATCATACGCTAAAACGTATAGCACTTAAAAAAGACATAAACGCGGATTAAAGATTCAAAAATGAGGTGTTTCATTACTAGAATTTTTATTACATACATCCATATCTACATGAAAACATACAAAATTTAATTTGTAATAATACTCTCGAAACAAGATGTGCTCTCGGAGAAGATTTTACTTCGAATCTTTTTGTTACGTGCCTCGATCACTTTAGGGAACTATATTACTTTTCATAAATTTTTATAAACTATATTATATTTTTTAATTTTATTTCAAAGCGCTACAATTTTTTTGTTTTTTGTACCACAGCTCCATCTGTATGTGGTTAAATGTGAACATAAATAGCAAATTCTGAAGCCCGCCCACAAAAACCTATAGATACTCTATACCAGTAATTTAAGAAGCATTAAAAATATTTTTTTTTATTCACAAATGTTTCTGCATGCACGCTTTGTGTAGAAGAATCCAATGTAGATCCAATCCACTGAAGAAGAATCCAAGAGTTCGGTTCGACTTCGGCGAAGAAAAGCCGCACTTTGGCCGAATATTTCTTAAAATTTGTTTTTACTAAAAAGTTAGAGTAAGATTTGTTTTATTGCCGGTAATTTTCTGATTTTCTGTTGAAAAAATTACTCTAAAATATCCACATACCTGCTCTTCCGTCGAGTATGGCTAGTGAGGAATTTTTCAGTGCGGCAGGTCAGCTCTATACTCAGTACCACTAGCAAGGTGAAAATTATTATTATTATTTGCTATCGCGCCGGCTGGAGGTACAAAATGCCGATACAAATAAATTTCACTGGGATCGATTTGCAGCTTTTGACTTTATCTGCGCCCAAGTGAGCAAGTCATCAGATGTTGTATTCGTCTCCATGCTCCTTTCGGCCGTCCTCTTCAGCCAGAGCCTTGCGGATTCCAGGTTTATGGATTGTGTGACCTATATACATATTTTCACCTTCGTTCGCGTATTTCAATCTCAACCTCACTTTGTTTGCTTCGAGCAAGGAGCTCGTCAATAAAAACCCAGTCATCTGTTTGGAACTTTTTTGTTTCGCAGGCATACAACAGTGCAGACTTCACAGTCGAATTGAAAACCCTTAGCTTTGGTCTAGCGGTTAGGTAAAGGATGATCTGGTTTTCGTTATTCTGTACTCAATGTCAGTATTAGCGCCGAAATAAGGGATGCTTTGGCGTAGGTAACCACATCGTCTAGTTTGCGTTGCATGTGCCCCCGTTGTTGTGAAGCAAGGTGAAAATGGCGTTGTTATATTGTTTTTGCATTTTTGGAATATAAAATTATTAAACTGTAAATATTAAATAATTCCTAGGCGTACTTACATGTGTACATATGTATGTATGTACGAAAAAATAAGTTTTTTCTGTACCTCATTTGCTTTCTTATTAGTATAACTACTGGACTTCGCTGTCATTGCTTGCGTATTACTTGGGCCCTTGCGAATGTTCGGTTCGGCTTCGGACCTTCAAATCGATGCTCGGCTGTTCTCTGATTAATTATGAGCAGTTATTATATTATATTACAATCAAAATTCTGTTTTAAATAAAATTAATTTATAAATTCTCTGCTCGTATCAGAATACCATGCTATTCACCAACAGGTGGCGCTGTTACGATACAGAGAGCGTCTAATAAAAAAATATTTAATTTACTTACGCACATTTTTGCATTATGTGAGGATGGCACTGTAAGTGAACTGGTATAAATTGCCACCACTGTTGGTGTCTGGTGTATGTCTTGGATACGACTTTTGCTGAATGGATTTTATTGTTCCAACCAATAATGGAAGATGGCCGATATTGAATGGAATAAATCATCCGTACCGATAAAACAGTCATCAGTTTACAAAAGGATGTTGTTATACATTTTAAACCGCAAATATAAGTAGGTAAGAGTTTTTTTTCGGTTAGTTAAGTAGATGCATGATGGAAAGAATAATGAAATGGCGCCTGTAGTGGTACCGTTACCTTGCTCTCAGCGAATTAGGCAATGAGTTACGTCGTATTAGCACCAGTATGGCCAGATTACCATTTTCGTAACTTGATTTAGCATTTTGTTTTTGTTATTTAGTCTCGGAGTCTTAGTTCTTTCTTCATGATATTTTTCTAGCCTGTTCTAATTAAAAGTGATGTTTATAATTTTGTAAAATATACATTTTTTTTTAATTAGTTCAATAATTCACTCAGTTTTATTTAGCTTTACTTTTTTTTAACATCTGGTAGCATTGCTCGCGATTGCAACTGTTGTTGGTGTTCTTCCGCTCTCAGTAGTCAAATCTCTCTCTCACTACTGCTGTGTTGACTAGCCTTGGATATAAAAACGCACACAAATGCCCATTTAAAGAAAATAAAACAACAAATGTACGTACAAAACAACAAATGGATACATAAAATTTAATTAATAAGTTTTTTTTTTTTGGTTAAAAGAAACTCTTTTGTTAACGGAACGACTCATTTGCT
This sequence comes from Anastrepha fraterculus, assembly GCA_037575425.1. Classification (NCBI taxonomy): domain Eukaryota; kingdom Metazoa; phylum Arthropoda; class Insecta; order Diptera; family Tephritidae; genus Anastrepha; species Anastrepha fraterculus. The sequence continues at coordinate 7,000 of JAYXIM010008974.1, read as the reverse complement.
AAATTTCAGGTTATGTAACAAAATAAGGTACTCTTCTTTAGTATTTTCTGGTATTTTTTGCTTATTTTTACTATGAATATCCATACCTCTTGATGCCCTATGTCCCACTAAGGATTTATGGCCGGAAGAAACGATTACACCTCAATGATTTTAATTCACATTCCGAAAATTCAAACGCTTTTTAAAATGTGTAAAAAGGTTTTCAATGTTAAGAAGAGTTGAGAGAGGGGCATTTAATATTCTTGCAAAGCCTTAAAAGGAGCAAAAAATTAAATATACACTTTCAAAATATCAAATTTTATAAGAACTAATAAATTTTCATTGACACTAAAATCTTCTCAGAGTGTCCTTTTTTAACATTCTTTTGTTTAGTAATAAAGTTTATTTTTTAACTTACAGTTTCGGTAGCTTTAAATTAAAAACAAAAAGAAACAAACATCAAATTTAAAAATTTTCGCATTTTGGGCATACAAATATTTGGGGTCTAAATTTATTGTGAAGAGCAAATGGTTGGCAACCCTGCACAACTCAGCCAATGTGACGTCACGCACTCTCTGATGGGCGCAATCCTGTTTCTATCATTCTTGAAGTAAATATACAGTGTTCTTCCGGTCCCTTAGGTGTCCGTTAAGAGAGAGTACACTGCACTAGTTTTTCAAATAAATTCTAGAATAATTTTCAAAAAAGGTGTTTTGGGAAGGTATGTAATAGAAAATACTTAGTGAAAATTCTTCATTTTTTACTGTTAGGGCTCGGTTTAACCTTTATGGATTGATATACTCTTTAAATAAAAATCGGAACAAATTAGATCCTTGAACTACTCACTATAAAAAATTAGCGTACAATTAAAAAACATTTTTTTTTAAATACAGTCAAATTTATATAACTCGAATCATTATTATCGAATGAAAAAATTTCGACTTTAAATACATAAGTAAATTCTAGATGTGCGGTTTTAGTCTGCCAAAATAATTAATATTCAATAAAATTCTGATATTAAAATATAATTATTCTAATATTTGGACCTTTCGTACTAAAATATTATAATTTATTAAAGATAGAAACCAACCTGGCTTACGTCGGTCTGAACCGAGATCATATAAATATGAAAAAGACTTTATATCTATATTATAAAGGTGAATGTCTGTACGTTGTCCACGCATCACTAGGAAACGACAACACCAAATGACGTAAGTATTTGTATACATTCATATTTTCACCCAATGAAGGCTATAGGATATATGTTTTTATGATGGAACTCCCTTCACACAGCCCCCAGGCCGCGCCACCACTCTCATTCGTCACTAAAATCGAATATTTGCTTAAGATTAATGTAAAAAATCTTAGTTTTTCCTATTTCCCACTACAACAAAAACAAATTGAAGTAAAAACAAGTAAGGGAGGTTAAATTCGAATCGGACCGCACTTTGGTAAAATTTAATTTGCGCTGGCTGTTAATTTTTGGAATCAAACGAATTTCTAGACAATGAAAGTTATATCTTATAACATCAGAGGGGCTGACAGAAATTTGTATTTAACATATAAAAAGTGGGCGCGGTAGAAATCCAATATCAATAACATTAGTATATATATATGTCCAAGCTAAAAGAGGAGGGGAGTGGCGTGTGCCAAACTGGGACGAGTTTATTTGAGTCATTATTGAAATACTCCTATCCTGCCAAAGGCAGGCGTGGCACCTCCACTGTTTTATAAACCTTACTTACGTTCCATCATTTGTACCAAATCTGACTAATCTTACATCATTTATAACAGATGGAATATTTAATAACGGATCCAGAAACCATCCCAGCACTAAATGAAAATATCGTTCGCGAAGTTAATGGCATACCGACATCACTTCTCCAGCGAGTGGCGCGAAGTGCAGAAGCCAGATTCCAAGAGTGTATGCGGCGTAGCGATTAGGAACAGTTCGAGGAAATATTTTTTAAAAGAACGACAGTACTTGGCGACGTAGTCTCTCTGCCATTGTAAATTCAACACCGAATATGCGCTTCTTTACATTGCAGCTGTAGCAGACGTCGCAAGGTCTAATGCTCTTCTTGTCTAACCCCGTCCATCGCATTTCTTGAATGGCAGTGATGTCAACCTTTACTCTCACGAGGACATCAACCAGCCGGGCAGATGCACTTTCCCCCATTAAGGGACTGGACATTCCATGTGCATACCCTCAAATCGTAGTCCTTAGTTCGTTTGCAGGGGTCGACATCCGAATAAGCATCCGAGGTTTTGTTGTCGTTTTCATTAGGGAAGGATTCTTACGTGGCGTGTCCTAAATCCAGCGCACAACCAGATATTGTGCGATGCCTCGCCTTCTCACAATTGCTCGCTCTCAAACGGATGTTCTGGAGCTACCTAAAGGGTACTTGGGCAAAGCCCGGAAGTTGCGAGCTGTTTGTACCGTATGCGGAAAAACCGTCCTGGCCGCTCCCAAGTGAATAGCAACACGCACAGACAAGTAATGGAGCGTGAGAAGGTCAAAATAAAGATTTTCATTCCTCAAAATCATTTTTTATTTTTATCTAGTAGATATATAGATAGGTTTTCTACGAGGTTTGCACTTCGACCTCATCCTGAGCCAGTTAACTTATTAAACTCAGGAGAGAGCTGGGTTGGATTGGGCATATGCGCCTTTCTTCTGGCTGCGGTTGGCCAATATGTCTCAACCTTCCCCGCGCTACATTCAAGGAGAACGGGCATTGGAGGCTCCTGGGATTGGTCGCAGAAACGACAAAAATCAGTGGACCATATCCCGATCGTGTGCAGATGACTACGCAGTCAGTTGTGGCTTGCGAGATTGTCCGTGAGCGTTCTCTATTTATCATGGCGGATAGTTATGAGTCTTTTAAACCTCTTTTGGTTGTACCCCCTCTTCACTCCTAAGCTTCTCCTTGATGGTGTGTTGTCCCAAAGCATGAAATGGCACGGGTCTTGTTAAAGGCGAGGCCGCAGCCTGTCTCGCCAATGCGTCCACTATTTCGTTCCCAATTATACCCCCGTGTTCTGTGATCCAAATTAGCCGGATGCGAGTGTGCGTTCCTAGTAGAGGACTTAATTTCACAGGATGGTAGAACCTTGAGTGCTACCTGACTGTCGCTCAGAATGGCAATTCGCTCATACCGGAGATTTCTGTGCAAGCTTATCTCTCCACATAGACAGATGGCATACAACTCCGCTTGGAAGATACTTAGAAAACCACCCACTGGCTCGAAACGCTTGGTTCTGGAGTCATATATTCCAGCGCCTATGTTTACTGTGTTCTTCAAGCCATTTGTGTACCAGTCAGCCTATGCTGTTGGAGTTTCTTTTCAAATGCCGGTCTACTCCAGTTTAACTTATCGGCCAGTTCATTTCTGAACTTCTTTTCGAATTTGATGACTTTAGTGATGCCATACCTACATAGCTGAGTAAGTGGGGGCTGCAGTCTCGGTAATTCCATGTTTTTAGATGACATCACTTTTCCTCTCCTGAAGTTTTCCCTGGTGATATTCAACAGGAAACCTTTGGCTGATTCCTTAATAACTACAGGGGGAACGATATGTTTGTTACCTATTCAAAACACCATAACTTTTTTGTGTGAAACTAATTTTTATTGATTTCAAAGACAAAATTGTTCAAAAATAATTACAATTTTAACATAGTATATTCACTTTAGCTCGATATGACCACCTTTTGCCTTGACTATAGCCTTCAAACGGTCAAAAAATGAGTTGCATGCTGTACGAATGTGATCTTGAGGTATTTTGGCCCATTCTCGTATAATCTCTTTTTTCAGCGCATCCATACTGACATATTTTTTAGTCCTCACCTTACTCTCCAAAATGGACCAGATGGAATAGTCCATCGGATTTGCGTCTGGCGAATTCGAAAGCCATTGTGTGAACGAAATGAAGTGTGGAACATGATTTTTTAACCATTCTTGGTTCACACGAGCTTTATGAGACGGTGCCGAGTCCTGTTGGAACGTCCATGGTTTACGACCGAAATGTTTGGGAGTCTACGGCTCTAAAGCAGCTTCTAAAAGATTTTCCCGATAATAAGTCGCATTCGCTTTGACACCAGACTTGATAAAACCGATTGGAGAGCGTCCATTAGCGGTCACTGCGGCCCAAACCATTATGGCTGGTTGTAATTTTCCAGCCAAATATAACGCATCCACACTATTCCGTTTGAATTCCATCACAGAAAAAGAAACTCAACAAAACTGAGACGCAAATGCTTTTGATGGCTTATAAACAATATATTGAACTGTCATTAGAACAATTTTGACGTTGATGTCATCAGCTGTTTTACAAATACAAGCAGTATATGGGCAGTGTCAGCTCACCGCATCGTCCCCTTAATGCATCGCATGCAAAGCGCTGAAGCTCAGTTAGTGCTGCCCGCACTGTCGAGAGAGTGGCTTTCCATGCTTAAGCGACCGCTCCATATGTCCCCATTGGCTTTTTTCAACACGATGTACATCCATTTCAGGATTCTTGGTCTACAGTCTATTTTTTTTAGTAAAAAAGTTATTCAAAAATGAAAATAGAAATTGGACAATTGACTCCCCAAGCGGGTTTGTTTAGTTAGCAGACCAGAAAAAAAAACAAAAAAGTAGACTGGAAAGAAAAAAAGGATTCACACCGAAATTTTACAAAAATATTGAAAAAAAAAAATTAAAAAACGATTTTAGAAACACCGATCTTTTTTGATCATCTCTAGTACCAAGTTTCATTAAAATATAGACATTTTTGCTCGAGTCATCGTGCACACGGACGACTCTATATCCGGACGGATAAGGCTTTAGCCGATTTATCGGCGCCTCTCATCAGTCTGAGCAGTTTGGTATCTATATGTCTATTTCTACCTCGATTCCTTTCTGTTGTTACATACACATACAACCGTTATGCGCACAAAATTGTATTGTAATACCCTGGGCACTAGTGCGCTCTGGGGTATAACAAAACGATTCAAAGCGGAATTATTACGGCCCTGGGATCCATTCATGCCGCCGATCAGCTGGCTCAGCAGCTACAAAGTTAGCCAAGCGTGAAAAAAACAATGGCGAATGGAGCATTTACATTCGCACCAGTTACGCATTTATCAACAGTACAAAACAAAAGCATCCCAACTTGGCAAAAACAAGAAAAACTGCACGGTGTGCGGACGTTCATTGATCTCCGCCGTGAAGCGCAGCGCACAATAATCGAGACAATTATAGTTGTTAACACCTATGCACATCCATCTGCACATCTGCACCACTGACGAGTAATTGCAACAGTTTCCCATTTACTTAGTCAGATGTTCCGCAGCGCACACAATGGCCTAGTGCTGTGTGTGGTGGTGGGCAGTTGTGTAGTGCGCACGCGCAAGTGCCCATTGACAACATCTAATAAATTTTTAACCGTACACTCGACGCTAAATTTCGAGTACGCCACAGTACAATTGTTTTGCTGATGATGTTAAAAATTTACATACTACAAGTAGATGGGTATGTGTGTGTATGTGTGTGATCAACCAGTGGCAACAGCTGCTCGTTGTTAGTGGCTTGTTGGCATTTGACTCGACTGAAGAAGAGTAATTACTTTCGAAAAAAGTGTAATTGATTTGTTGGTCAAATAGCAGGGCAAATGGTGGACGCATACCAGCAGATTTACTCGCACATAGGCGATGTGCGATGAAGTGGAGTAACTGCAAAATATGTAGGTGGGCATTAAAACCAATAGAAATAAAGTTTCTGCAATGCAAAGCACCTTTTTTAATAAAAGTCCATTAAAGAATGCGATTGAGGAATCTCAGTTTTATGATTTTAGAATAAAGAAATAAGAAATTTTAAAAACTTAAATTTTATGATTTTAAAGAGAATTTAAATTTTTAATAAAGGGTGATTAAGTTTCAAGGCGTGGTGTTGATTTTGAATAAAATACATTTTTTTTAGGAAATTATTGTCGTTTCTCTTTATTATGATAATATTTTATATCTCTCAATTACGCATGGAACAAAATATCGGCCAAATGGTCGCCGCGGCCTTGGCGGCACACCTCCATCCGGTGGTCCAAATTTTCGATGACGCTGAGGCATAATTGAGGTTCTATGCCGTTAATGTGCCGAATTATCTCATCCTTTAGCTCTTGAATTTTTGCTGGCTTATCGACGTACACCTTTTCGTTCAAATAACCGCAAAGAAAGAAGTCCAACGGTGTCAAATCACATAATCTTGGCGGCCAATTGACATCGCTGCGACGTGAGATTATTCGGCCATCAAATTTTTCGCGCAAAAGAGCCATTGTTTCGTTAGCTGTGTGACAAGTGGCACCGTCCTGTTGAAACCACAGATCGTCCACATCCATATCTTCCAATTCGAGCCATAAAAAGTTCGTTATCATCTCACGATAGCGAACACTATTCACAGTAACTGCCTGACCGGCCTCATTTTGGAAGAAATACGGCCCAGTGATGTCGCCGGTCCATAAGCCGCACCAAACAGTCACTCTTTGTGGATGCATTGGTTTTCCGGCAATTACTCTTGGATTATCATTCGCCCAAATGCGGCGATTCTGCTTATTGACGAATCCACTGAGGTGAAAATGTGCCTCATCACTGAAGATGATTTGCTTCGAACGCCCGTTTTGATTTGAACGCCCGTTTTCATAATAAGCCTGAATAACTTTAACGCGTTCCTTGGTGGTGTATCTTTCCATGGTTCAAATTGAGTTAGTCTGAAATTGAAAAATGTCAAATGAAATGCTGAAAAAAACGTGACCCTTTATAATTAGGTCTAAAAGTGGGAAGACCCAATCACTGCAGCCCTAAATACCGACAGTTGATTAAAAATTTGCTTAAAAGAGGTCAAAGGCGAATAGCCAGCATAGTTGCGAATAGCCCTAAGAAAATGGTTTGAAACGCAATGAAGTATAGACAAAAAACAAGTGGCACTGCGGCCAGATCGAACGTTTCAATGCAATCAAAAATGGCAACGAGTGGTGGCGTATTGCAAATT
>JAYXIM010008973.1:0-10406 GCA_037575425.1 Anastrepha fraterculus | reverse complement strand
GAATCACTTAAAGAACTTTGTATGCGTGACATTGTCTTTAAAATGTGCGCTTTTTTAAAGAAATGTGTTATGCTTATGAACAATTTAATTTATGAGTTTTTTTTGTTAAGCGAGACTATTTTGTTAAGGGAACGACTTATTTGCTATATTTGAGGTTATGTAACTAGATAAGGTACTCTTTTTGTAAAAATGTATGCTGGCTTCAGGAAATATTTTTGTCGAGAAAAACACCGACAATTAATTGTTTAAACAGAATCGAAATGTTTGAAAAAAAAATCTTTCGGTCAGGCACAAGTTTTTATGTTTTTCAAAAGCAGTATAAATTTTATTGAAATCTACCAAACGGTCTTTAAGTTACAGTGATCATCAGTTGAAAAAACATAGTTTTAAGAAAAACGCGCCCGAGCGCCCTTTGTTAATTGTTCAATAACTGGAAAAGTATTTGTCCGATTCACTTTAAATTTTCACACAAAATTTATATATAATATTTATACTTTAAGAAAATGCAAAAAAAAAATCCAATTTTTTTTTTTTAATTCTGACTACCCCTAACTCCTTAAGAGGGTAATTCTATTTTATTTTCATTTTAATTAGTATTCATTTAGTTGTTATGCTTCGGATTGCTATTTGTCTTATCTTGAATAAAACTTTCTCCTTCTTCTTCTTCCAGTTCAGTTTACGTTCTGGACGGTAGCGATGGTTTTCGCATTTTCAACATCAATAGTTGTGACGAGGTCGAGGAAATCTACGCTGAGCACTCTGAGCATATTATTCTAGTCGAGCGCCTATTCAACAGCTCTCTACTAGTGATGGTCACTGCCGAGAAGCCGCACTGCTTGCAAATGGTGCACTTTAAGAAGAATCAGAAAATCTGCAATTGTGTCTACCCCACGAAAATAATCAGCATACGCATGAATCGTGCACGTTTGATTGTTTGCCTCTCAGAGAGCATACACATTCATGATATACGTGACATGAAGATGCTGTATGCCATTGAGGATCTTCCACCCAATGAGCTCGGTGTGTGCTCACTTTCGTGCAATTCGCTCTTGGCATTTCCCGTTTGCCACACCACTGGCATGCTGGCGCTCTACAATACATCCAAACTGGAGTGGGGTCTCACGATTGATGCTCATAAGAGCAAATTGTCGGCAATTAATTTCTCGCCCAATAGCCTACTGCTGGCGACCGCCTCAGAGCGCGGCACTGTGATACGTTTGTTTAATGTGAAGAATGGCCAGCGCTTGCAAGAGTTCCGACGCGGCGTGAAACGTTGTGTAGACATAGCGTCGTTGGTGTTTTCGGTTAATGGACAATTTATTTGTATCACCTCCAATACGGAAACGGTGCACATATTCAAGATTGACGAGAGAGCTGGTGAGTGATTTGGGGGCAAAATGAGTGAATGAATTTTTCAATTGGGAATTTTGCTAAATTGCAGATGCAGCTATGAAAGCGGTGAAGGATGCTGCTGCTGCTAAGCGATTGGGGAAGGCGGAACAGCAGCAGACAGTTGAAGAGCCGGTGGCAGCGACGACCTGGTCTAACAGCTTTACGAGGGCGGTAACCTCATATATTTTGCCAACACAAGTGAGCGATGTGCTCGCGCAGGATCGCGCTTTCGCTACGGTGGTGCTGGCACAGCCGGGTATGCGCCACGTATGTGGGTTGACGTTCGTGAAAAAGGAACTGAAGGTGCTGGTCGCCAGCGAAGAAGGTTTCCTCTACATACACGAATTCAATGCGGACCTTGGTGGTGTATGCAAGTTACAGGCGGTGCATGATTTGCGTGGCGCCCTGGATGGTGTCGAAGGTGAGGAGTGAAAAAATATTGTTCGTTGATCTTTTTTGTTTTTTTTTTTTAAATGCTATTTTCATGTTGTTATTGTTGCTTGCAAGGATATTATTTTTTGATGCAGTAAAGCACATTTAATAGCTTCTGAAAAGCGTTCGAGTCCACTAAAGTCCATTTTATACTTTTTAAAATCGTTTGTTTATTTTTTACATATTTTTCGTATCTTTTTGTGATTTCATTTATTTTTTGATGTTTTTTTAATTAATTTTTCAATCTTTTTCTCGTGTACCTTAAATTTTAAATCAAGTTGGTCCCCTCTAATTCTGTTTACTTTTTCAAATCATTCCCCTTTCCATTTTTTTTTCTTTTATTTTTTCCTTTAAATTTCTTCCACTTATTCTTTTTAACTTTTTATATATATTTTTTTTAAATTTTTTTTAATATTTATTTTTTGTATATTTTGTTAAATATTTTTTTTATTTCTGTTTTTGTACATTTTGTTTTGCTTTTGTGTTTTTATTTATTTTTTGATGTTTTTTTTTAATCAATTTGCTTCCTCTAATTCTATTTACTTTTTCACAAATCATAATCCTTTCCATTATTCCTTTTAGTTTTTTTAGTGTTTTTAATTTACTTATTATTTTCTTTAATTTCTAATTTATTTTTTTAATAATTTATTTTTTTATTTTTTTTTTGAACTTTTTGTATATATTTTACTTTTTTTGGATATTTTTTTACACATTTTTTCGTATTTTTTTATTATATTTATTCTTTGGTGTTTTTTTTAATTAATTTTTTTGTGTACCTACATTTTAAATCAATTTGCCCCTTTTTAATTCTATTTACTTTTTCAAATCATTCCTTTTCCATTTTTTCTTATTTTTTTTTCATTTATCTATTTATTTTTTTAAATTTTCAATTGTTTTTTTTTATAAATTTTTTTTTATATTTTATTTTATATATGTATGTATATTTAGAAAAAAAATTTTTTTTTATATTTTTTTGATTTTGATTTTTTTGCTCCCCTCTAATTCTATTTACTTTTTCAATTCCCCTTCTCCATTATTTTTTGTATATTTTTCTTTACATTTTTTTTTTAAATTTATTTATTATTATTTTAGTTTTTTTTTAATTTAAAATTTTTATTTTATATTTTATATATATATATAGTTTATATATATATTTTATATTTTTTCGTATTTTTTTTGTATTTTTTTTGTATTGTTTTTTTTTTTAATTTTTTTGTTTTAATCTTGTTTATTTTATTTTTTTTTTTTTAATTAATTTTTTTTTTAATTTTATTTATTTTCCATGTTATTTTTTAATTAATTTTTTTATTTCAATCATCACATGAATGCACGTAAATTTTAAATCAATTTGGACCCCTTCGTTCTATTTCCTCTTTCATACCATTCTCCTCTCCATTTCAGAGCTCAGTCTTAGCGACAACGGAGACAAAATGTCGCCCGGTTCGTCCAATAAGGAGGCTAATAGAAGTACCGTACCAACTACAAGCACTGTCGATGCTAATCAAAGTGATAGCACACCAAAAACCACAACAACACCAACAACTTCAGGTAGAAATATCAGCAGTGAGGAGACGAGTGAAAAGAGCGACACTGCGAGTTGTATGATAGAATATCCATGTCCGTTGCCGGAGAACTTATATGCGACGAGTGAAAAGAGCGATGGTGCGGGTTGTATGATAGAATATCCATATCCGTTGCAGGACAACTCATATGCAGACATATTAAAAGGACGCCAGCCGGCCGATCGCGCAAAAGGTAATTTAAGATTCGCATACTAAGTAGGTATTTCCATTCGTTGGTGTGAACTTTTCGTTTAATTAAAAAAAAAAATTTAAATGTTGTTTAAATAAATTACCACTTTAACTTTGATGTAATTCATATAAAAAATTCTCTGCATGGCAGTTTGTTCAATTTCAGAAAACCCTGCCGAATACCGTAAGGCCGTCATAAAAAGTGCATTTTTGGATGAGCATCATTTTCCGCCAGTGTCCTATGCAAGGCGCTTTTGGACACCAAAGCGCAGGAACGAAGGGGACCGTTTTGCCGCCGCTGCGAAAGCTTAAATTTAAATGTGTAAAGCAGTTTTTAATTGAGTTTGAGGCTTTTGTAAAGACAAAAATAAAAACAGCAGCGCTCAATAATAAAATTAATCAACAATTAAATTAGCAAAATGTGAAACGTATCAATTAGCAGATAATTATTGTTTAAAAATGATGTTTTAAAATCTAATGCAAAAACAAAAAAAATTTAAAAATTTAATGTTAGAAAATATAAATAGGGCATACATACATATAGACATATGCGAGTATTGATATTAGTTTTAACATTTTGATTCGCGTTCATTTCTGTAGCATACAAGCAAAGTAAATTATAAATTATAAAATATAAAATATTCGTTAGCCAATTAAACTTAGTAAGCATTTACCTATTACACACGCGGATACAGGGTCCACATGCTACTACAATATATTTTCAATATTGCGTTTTGCTCTCTGCGCCTCTCTTTTACCATTAACTAAAGTAGAGTGATATTTTCCGAGGCCTTCGAATGGGCTTTTTACGATCTTCTTAAATTTATTTACTTATAGTAGTTCATCGCCTTTTTATATACACATTTATGTCATACTGCTCTAAAATACTCTCTCGACTATTACTGATTTTATGTAAATTAAATAAATATATGTTTTTATCTTATGATTTTTTTTTAACTTTACTAGAATTTACATACTTTTAAGAAATGCACATTTTTGCTGTTGTTTTTGTTACAATAGATGCAAAAAGAAAAATAAAAAAATAAAAATAGAACAAAATAGCGTCAGTCTATGAGCAAGAATTAGTAGTTTTTGTATAGTGTGCATATGTATGTACATGCAAAAACAAAAAACGTCCATACTCTCCGACAATCTCATAATATTGTAAAAAAAGTTAAATACATGTACATGTACGGGTGATCAATTTATTAGTGGCGAATAAGCAGGAGGAGAAGTCACACATTCACATATACACACACGCTCACTCACATTTGTCAATAAAACGTTACAGCATTGAAAGTGTTAAAAACAAGTACCTAAATATATTTAAAAATACAGAGAGAGCTTATAAAAAATATGGAAAATAGTAATAAAAAAAAATTAAAAAGTTTTAATTCTAAGAAATGCAGATGGGGTGAATAGCCTAGAAAACAAATTTCAAGATTTCAGAAAAATTAAGTAGTATTATGTATTACAAAAACATGTGAAATATTCAAAATATTTGGTAGTGATTAAAAAAATATATATAATATATACATAAATAATAAAAATACACATATAATTCTTAAAAAAAAACTTTTCACTAAATGTGAAGCAAGTTAAAAACTAAAAGAAAACAATTTTAATTAAATTAAAAAAATTTAAATTAAAAAAAAAATAATAATAAATAAAGCAATATAAAATTAATAACCTTAATTTTAGCAAAACTACGCAATATTTAAAAAATTATAATAACAAAAATGAAAATTATTATTAATTAATAATTATTTAAATTATTATAATTTAATAAAGTAATAATAAATTAATAATTATTATTTTAATTGAATAGTTATTAAATTTTAATTTTGTAATTATTAAATTATTAATTAAAATAATGTATTACTGAAAAGTGAAAAAAACATTATAATTATATGTATAATAAAAGTATAGCTCACATAATATAAAAAAAAAATTTAATATATAACAACAAAATAATAATTTAAAATATGAAACAGTTAAAATTACAAAACCAAATTTTTGAACTCAGTTAAAACACAGATGATGAAGCTAAGACTTTATGTACTAATAGCAGTGAAAATTCCACGTGAATTCACGAAACTTTTAATTTCTGATGCACGGATTGGTTTTTTTTTAATTTTTTGTTTTTAACCCTCCCGTAGTAACGTCATTTTTCGCACTCTTTAGTGGTAACCTCGGGTCACTTGTGTCCGAAGCTTAAAACAATATCTTAAAATGATTTTAAAAATCTGAAGAAATTCATGGTGACTTATTAACTATCCTAGAATAACAATAAATCACTATGTTGAGGGTTTTTTCTTTTTAATAAACAAAAAAAAAATAATAAATTGAAATAAACAAGCAATTAAAAAATAAAAAAATTTTAATTAAAAACCAATTAAAGAAAAATTAATTGCAATTAAAAAACAAACAAAAAATCAATTGAAATTAAAAAAAAAAAAATAATAAATTGAAATTAAAAAAAAAAAATAATAAATTGAAATAAAAAAAAATAAAAAAATGTAAGTAAAAAACAAATAAAAAAATTAAAGAAAAATTAATTGCAATTAAAAAAAAACAATAAAAAAATAATAAATTGAAAAAAAAAAAAATAAAAAGTAAAAAATTTAAATTAAAAAACAATTAAAAAAAAATTAATTGCAATTAAAAAACAAAAAAAATCAATTGAAATTAAAAAAAAAATAAATTGAAATAAAAAAAAATTAAAAAATAAAAAATTTAAGTAAAAAACAAATAAAAAAATTAAAGAACAATTAATTGCAATTAAAAAAAACAATAAAAAAATAATAAATTGAAATAAAAAAAATAAAAAGTAAAAAATTTAAATTAAAAAACAATTAAAAAAAAATTAATTGCAATTAATAAAATAATAAAAAAAATATAAACAATCAAATGAAATTTAAAAACAATATAAAAAAATTTAAAAATAAAATTAATTGAAATTTAACAAGAACTATAAAAAAAATAAAAAAATTAAATGGAATTAAAAATCAATTAAAAATCAATTAAAAATAAAGAAATAAAACATTTTAATTTAAAAACAGTTTAAAAGTTAAAAAAAAATTAATAGAAATTAAAAAAAAAAAAAAAGTGAAAAATATTAATTGCAATTAAAAAAGAATTAAAAAATTACAAAAAAATAAAAAAACTATTTAAAAAATAAAAATAAAATTAATTGAAATTAAACAAGAATTGTAAAATAAAATAAAATTAAATTAAATGGAATTAAGAAACAATTAAAATATAAGAAAATAAAAAAATTTAATTAAAAAACAGTTAAAAAGTTAAAAAAATTAATTGAAATTAAAAAAGAAATAAAAAGGTTGCAAAAAATTAACTGCAATTAAAAAAAGAATAAAAACAATTAAAAACAATTAATAGAAATTAAAAAACAATAAAAAGGTAAAAAAAAAATAATGAATTGTAATTAAAAAAGAATTATAAAATAAAATAAAAACAAATTAAATGGAATTAAAAAACAATTAAAATATAAGAAAATAAAAAATTTAAATTAAAAAACATATAAAAAAATTAATTGAAATTAAAAAGGAAATAAAAAATTAATTGCAATTAAAAAAAAACATATTATTGTAATTAAATTAAAATAAAATTTATTGAAATTAAAAAAGAATGAAAAAATTAAAAAAACAATTTTAACAAAAATTAAATTAAAAATTTATTGAAATAAAACAAGAATTATAAAAAAATTAAATGTAATTAAAAATTAAGAAAATAAAAAATTTAAATTAAAAACAATTAAAAAGTTTAAAAGAAAAAATTAATTGAAATTAAAAAACAATTTAAAATTAAAACTTGTTAATATGTGTCACTTTCTTTTGACGCTAACTGTACGTGCAACGAACGCAGCCAAAAAAATTCAATTGGCACAAAATACAAGCAGCTTAAAACCAATTAGTTTTTTGAGTGGAGAAATTTCTAATCAAACTTTTGTTGGACAAACTTCTTGACAAAGAACAACAAACTTTTGTTGGATCAAAGGACCAACGTTGCTTGTCTTTTTGTACATTCTATGGTTGACGTACGTGGATGAGTTGATTCTCTGTTTTCAGTTTGCCTATTAAAGCGAAAGTATTAGTAGTTCAATGCTGAGCCCCCAATTGGTCAGTAGAAAATTATTAGATCTCTAATTTAACTAACTAATGGGTCAGTGGAAAATACTTTGAGACGGTTTTTGTAGCTCATAAACCTTGCGCTTATGAGCGGCCAGTTGTTGTTGTTATTGTAGCCTCTTAAAGCATGTCCCAGCCTGTTTTTTGGGAACACTGCTAAAGTGATAGTCCTGGGCACAAATTCAAAGCCCAATAAAGGTTGTGCCAGTAGAGGGGGGGACCCAATTGACGTAGAAACCATAACAAATATTTGTGTGCAGTAGAAAGGTATATTTTTTTTTTCAAATTCAATTGAAGCATTTAACTTCAACTAAATTTATGGCAATAAAGAAAAGCAAAAAGCGAAAAACAAAAAATCATATAGAATCATTAGTATTTGAATTAAAGCAAAAAGAGCAAAAAAAACGTCTGAATTCCAAAAGAATCCAATCTAATCCAATTCAATTATAGTCAAACAAAAACAAAAATAATAAAAAATAAAATAAATTAAAATAAATTAAAATAATAAAATACTGTATGAAAAAAATTTCTAAATAAAAAATTATGAGTTTGTTAAAAATGAACGGATTAGAAATCATAATTCTTAATAAAATATAATAAAAAACTTAATAAAAAATGAACCTCTTCAACCGCAAAATTGTTTCATATGAAATTTGTAAATATTTATTGCTTTTATTTGCGTTATTTGAAATTATAAATATTTTTAATTACTTGTTTTTTACTAATTTATGCTTTTTTTGCTTACTGACTTTAAGTGAAGGGCATTGAATTAAATTCAGAAAAAAAAGTTTTCAAAAAAATAGCAATAAATATTTATGTAGTATACATATATATGGACGTAGCTGTGCAATGAGTTCACATAACGTAAATAAAATAAGAAAACAATTAAGTGCAATATTTAAACATAAACATTAAAAAGAAAATTATCCAACAAAAAGAGTAATTTTTGGTGTTATTCGTAAAAAATAAATTGTCTGTGAAAAATTTTAGTTTATAGGTACAGTAACATTTCCATAAGATGTGCATCTCAAACCTGTATGGGTAAATTTTTTTGAGAATTTGTGTGTGTATGTGTGTATACATAGCTTAAAAATTTTTAAAATTAAAAGAAATTTAGAAGCCTTTAAAAAAAAAATTTTTGTGCGCAACGTCACTTTATAAAGTGTATTAAAAAGTCGTTAATATTATGAATAAGAATTAATTAGATATTTAAAAAAAGTATTGTTGGCGTATTATTTTTCCGAAAATTCCCGAAAACTGCATTCGACTAAGCCAGAAAGAGGCGAAATTCCCGTCAAATCGATTTATTTTTATGTTTTTATTAGTTTTTATTTTTTAATTAACATTTTTTTTCGTTTTTTGTTTCATAATTTTAATTGTCTAATTTACATTTCTTCTGTATTTTAATTTTATTTGTATTTTTTTAAATTTTTTATATATTTTTATATTTTTTTATATTTTTTTATATTTTTTTTATATATTTCTTTATATTTCTTTATAATATTTTATATTTTTTCATATTTTTTAATTTAATTTTTTTTTTTTATATTTTTTTATATTTCTTTATATTTCTTTATATTATTTTATATTTTTTTATTTTTTTTATTTTTTTTTATATTTTTTTTATATTTTTTTTTATATTTCTTTATATTATTTTATATTTTTTTTTATATATTTTTTTATATTTTTTATATATTTCAAAATGAAAGAATTAAAAATATAAAAATTTTCTAATTTTAATTTCTTCGGTATTTTAATTTTATTTGAATTTTTTAAAATTTTTTGAATATTTTTGTATATTTTTTAAATTTTTTAATATTTTTTATATTTTTTTTATGTATTTTTTATTTTTTTATATTTTCTTATATTGTTTTATATTTTTTTATATTCTTTATATATTTTTTTAATATTTTTTATATATAATATTTCAAAATGAAAGAATTAAAAATACAAAAATTGTCTAATTTAAATTTCTTCGGTATTTTAATTTTATTTGTATTTTTTTATATTTTTTTTATTTTTTATATTTTTTTATTTTTTATATTTTTTTATATATTTTTATATCTTTTATATGTTTTAATATTTTTTTATATTTTTTTATATATATTTTTTTATATTTTTTAAAATGAAATTCGCGTCACATTTTTTCATTATTATTTTTTATAAACAAAAAACTAAGATTTTTTTTTTAATTTAAATTATTTTTGTATTCCAATTTTATTTTTTTTTTTTTTTTAAGAACACATTTTTTTCATTATTATTTTTTAATTTACATTTTTTATAAAGGGTGGTTAAATTTCAATGGCCGATGTTGAATATGAACCACACCTAAACGGCAAGGACACCGTTGGACTTCTTTCTTTAGGGTTATTTGAAAAAAAAGGTATACGTCGATAAGCGGACAACAATTCAAGAGCTAAAGGATGCAATAATTCGGCACATTAACGGCATAGAACCTGAATTATGGCTCAGCGTCATCGAAAATTTGGCCAATATTTTATTCCATACGTAAATGAGCCATACCAATATTATCATAATAAAGAGAAATAAAAATAATTTCCTAAAAAAATTGTATTTTATTCAAAGTCAACACTGGCCCTTGAAATTTAACCACCCTTTAAATAAAAATCTAAGATTTTTTAAAATTATTTTAATTTAAATTCTTTTTTATATACTATGTAGT
>JAYXIM010008972.1:0-10494 GCA_037575425.1 Anastrepha fraterculus | reverse complement strand
TTGTTCACATGTCATTGGTGCGACGGTACCAATTGACTGCTTCTGTGAAATTTTATACTCCACTCCAAAAAGGGGGAAAAAAAACGTAAATTGTCTGGGAAAAGTATCATTTTGCACTCTGTTCTTGAAGCTCCAAAGCGGTCGATCAGTATTCTAGGGGTCGTTCATCTAAATTTTCTAGTTTCCTATTAATTTTGATCTATCCCCTTCATCTCCTAACAGCACTATTAGTTTTATGCGTGAATAAAATTGTGGCAGAAGTTCATTGAAATACAAAACTGATTGCCTATCCAATAGTTTTATTGAGCCATAGTGCGCGGTGGCCTCTGTTGGTCTATTTTACATATGTATATCGAAACGGCGTAGCGGATTAGAAGCTCACTTATCCTCATACCCTAATTTAAATCCATGTTTTTTTCTGTTTAGCAGCGGCCATCGTAACCGAGTAGGCTTGTACGTGGTCACCATACGTTTAGTTCCGATTTCGATTTCCCGTGGGGGAGAAGAAACATCAAATGAGAGACGTCAACAACTTAATAAGGTTCCTAAGCCGCACAGACTGGATATAGTCTTGCTGTAAATAACTGTTAAATAAGTTGGTAACGAGGATGGGGCGGAAGCGCTAGTTGGATTCTGGATGAATCACCACTCTACAACCAACCAACCAACCAGCAGTTGCGTCTGGGCAAACAATGGTTAAAAGGTTCTTGGCTTAAACTTATCTCTGTAAAGCCATTTAATTTGTTTCAATGCTGAAGCTGCATAGCATAGATCCTCCTTTGTGTGCTCGTCTGAGCTCCTCTCCCCTATATGGAGTGCATCTTGATGTCTTTGCACAAATGGAGGTACCTATGGTTCTATGTCGCCTCTGAACGGTATTTGATTTTTTATGGGGAGCTTTTTCAGAGAAGAAATACACAGGAAATGCACAGAAATACCTGTCCAGGGGCGATCGTTATTAAAAAAAAAAGAGGTTGTCTGTAAAGTCGGTTTACTGACGATAGTTTATCGTGATAACGTCATAAGAAAATACTGATTGAATGGTTGCATTTTTCAAAAGAAAATTTTAATTTTATATGTTTGATAGATATTTTGTATGGATATAGAGAATGAGCTAACATTAACATAACATAATATACTTTAACATAACATAACATAACATAACATAACATAACATAACATGACATAACACAACACAACACAACACAACACAACACAACACAACACAACATAACATAACATAACATAACATAACATAACATAACATAACATAACATAACATAACATAACATAACATAACATAACATAACATAACATAACATAACATAACATAACATAACATAACATAACATAACATAACATAACATAACATAACATAACATAACATAACATAACAAATTACCCCGTATTAAAGCACTTATCAACAGCTTTCATTTGATACCCATATTGTACATACACAACCAAAGGTTACCCGGGTCCACGTTTTGACCTATATCTGGAGACCCCAGTCACGGAGCGGCATGAAAAATACTCTGTACTAAAGCATTCACCAACAGCTTTCATTTGATACCCATATTGTACATACACGTCCGAAGGTTACCCGGGTCCACGTTTTGACCTATATCTTGAGACCCTATCTACCAATAGGTATTCAAACTATACGGAAATCATCTTCAATACCTACTTAACAATGTGTGTAAGTTTGGTTTAATTCGGTTCAAAGACACGGCGGGTCCACGTTTTGGCATATATTTCGAGACCCTAGTCATCAATAGGTATGAAAATTACCCCGTATTAAAGCACTTATCAACAGCTTTCATTTGATATCCATATTGTACAAACACATTCTAGTGTCCACGTTTTGGTCTCTATCTCGAGACCCTAGTCACGGAGCGGATGGAAATACTCTGAATTAAAGCATTCACCAACAGCCTCCATTTGATACCCATATTGTACATACACATCCGAAGGTTACCCGGGTCCACGTTTTGACCTATATCTCGAGACCCTGTCTACCAATAGGTATCCAAACTGTACGGAAACCATCTTCAATACCTCCTTAACAATGTGTGTAAGTTTGGTTTAATTCGGTGCAAAGACACGGCGGGTCCACGTTTTGGCATATATTTCCAGACCCTAGTCATCAATAGGTATGAAAATTACCCCGTATTAAAGCACTTATCAACAGCTTTCATTTGATACCCATATTGTACATACCCAACCAAAGGTTACCCGGGTCCACGTTTTGACCTATATCTCGAGACCCCAGTCACGGAGCGGCATGAAAAATACTCTGTACTAAAGCATTCACCAACAGCTTCAATTCGATATCCATATTGTACAAACACATTCTAGGGTCCACGTTTTGGTCTCTATCTCGAGATCCTAGTCACGGAGCGGCATGAAAAATACTCTGGACTAAAGCATTCACCAACAGCTTCCATTTGATACCTATATTGTATATACACATCCGAAGGTTACCCGGGTCCACGTTTTGACCTATATCTCGGGCCCTATTTCCAAAATAAAATATAATCCATGTTACTCGTGGATGATGTAGCTTTCGAATGGTGAAAGAATTTTTAAAATCGGTCCAGTAGTTTGGAGCCTATTCATCACAAACAAACAAAGTTTTCCTCTTTATAATATTAGTATAGACAACATATCTTATAAGGTATATGGTAAATATTACCATACATTTTTTCCTTCATATATAATAAAAAAATTAATAATTATAACACTAAAACAACAGGTATTATTAACAAACTTGGTTTTATTTTAAATTCTTCAAGTGAATCAAATTAATAATAATCAATAAGAAGGCATATGCAAATACAAAAACGTGAATTTATATATGTACATATGCGCATATACATACATATATACGCTCACTTAAGTAGGAGAGAGCAAGATGTCGAACGTTGCCGTTCGTTTGCTTTGTTTGCTTTGTCGTTCGTTCCGCGCTTTCGCTTGCAGTTCATGCAATGCAATGAGCAAGGTAACGACAAATGAGCAAGGTAACACTAATGAGCAAGGTAACACTAAAGAGCAAGGTATCACTAATGAGCAAGGTAACACTAAAGGGCAAGGTAACACTAATGAGCAAGGTAACTACATATGAGCAAGGTAACACTAAAGAGCAAGGTAACTACATATGAGCAAGGTAACACTAAAGAGCAAGGTAGCACTAATGAGCAAGGTAACGACACATTTTTTCGTGCGTGCAGCCTGTTAAATCGAATTATAAGACGTTATCACGTCAAAAAATTTTCTCTGTCATTTGGTATCCCAGCTCAGGGTTTCGAGCACTGTATTGTGAGCAAAATATTTCAACTGGTTTGACCTACCTGTGATTTAGTTTGCTGCGCTTCCAACATCACGGATCAAAGGTCAATTTAAGCTGGCGATGGGAAAGTTTACTTTCCTGTACTCTGCTAGATTTCTTAATCTCAGAGATTTCTTTTATCTTTCAAAAACTTTCCTCTTTGGCTCGCATCTAAAAAAGGTTGCATTCATTTATTTGTTCGAAGAAAATTGCTTGTTAGAAGATGTATGACTGATGACCAACAGTGTCGATTTACGTTTGTATTAACCGCTTCAAACTGCTGATGAATTTCATTAGATGTGTGATATTTAAACCCGCAATATCCGCTGGTGTAGCGAAAAACTAAGAGCCCAGATGTTTAAACCTTAGCCCGACAAGAGCAGGACAGCTGAGAAGAAGGTGCTGAGATGATTCCACCTCGTCCTCCAGACAGCTTCACCAGAAAGAGTTTGAAGCAATGGACTTGTGTGGTAGTTACTCCTTGAAACGAGAGGATGGAGATCCCGTTGACTACCTGAGATCTGCTCTTGGAGAGGTGGGCTTCGCGTCAACTCTGCGAGCGCTGGGCAAATATACAAACTTGTAAGGCAGTGAAATCTTTCTGGCGACGAGTAGATCGGAGGCGCACGAGGCATCTTCTGAGGTTAACTAAATTCGAGCTCTCAAATTTCTGGGTGCCCTGTGGGACTCGGCATTAGTTCGTGGTCTTTTTGCGTCAGTTGTATTCAGGATGAGGTGAAATCATTTTAGCACTTTCTCCCTAACTGCCCTCCTTCGCTGGGTTAAGATTTAAGTATCTTGGCTCTCATCCCTTTGCTACGCCTGCATTGATATGAAAAACCTGACGAGTTTCATCAGTAGTACGAAACGGCTAACGTCACCGTAAATCAATCATCGTTCGGGGGTGTTCACCAAATACCCCCCGCTACTATGCCTACTTTGCCCCATGCGCATTTTCCGTTATTCATAATAATACTGGAGGTTCTCTTCTGTAAGCTTCTCTGCTGCGTCAAGCAGGCCTCTGTTTTTCATAGCTTTCTTGGACTCAAACCGCGATACTTTTAATGCAGATTTCAGCCTAGAAAGCAAACGGAAATCTCATGGCTCAAAATCCCTCAAATATGACGTTTAGTCCAGCGCTGGAATTATGTGCTTAGCAGAAAACCTCTTGGCAGTCAATGGGGAACGTATTAACTCTACTGCCGGCCTGTTTACAGAAACGAGAAAAACTGCATTCGAAAGAGCAAACTTCACGCAAAACAGCGACGGGATTTACGCGCTTCGTCCATAGTAGCAGCGGTCGCGTTATTTACTAGGTACACCTCATATACATATCTGGAATTACCAAAGAAAATTCACTTGCGCAAAATACTGTAACAACTATGATAACATACATATCTCCATGCAACGAAAAGTATTTCAACAAAGTCATGATCGCTTTTTAAAATTCAAATTTTTTCATCAGAACAAAATTTTTCCTCGTACAATAGGCCCACTCAAAATTTTTGTTTGCACATTTTTTTTGTATACTAGCGAATTCTGAATTGGTTGTAAGTAATTTGCATTGCGCAGAATCTGCTGAGTGAGTGGTCTGCATTTGAATTTGGTTTATTTTTTCTTTCATTTTTTTCCAGCAATAGCAACTAAAAAATCGTCCGAAGATGTGTTGTTCTCCATGCGCACCCTCCTGCGGTCCGTGCAATCCATGTGGACCATGTGGCCCCTGCGGATGTTCCCGACCATGTGGGCCGAGCGGTTCATATGGTTCTTGTCTCGAGTGTCGTAAGCCCTGCGGCGAGTCTAATATTTGCTGCCCTACGGGCTGTTTCTATTTCGGCTGAAAGACCATCATCGTGTGAACGAATTGAAAGGATGTCTGTTTGCAAGCACCATGAAGGTGTAAGTTGTTGGTACCCGCTTCTGCTGCAGACACCAAACATACTAGAATTTGCTAAGATGGTGTAAAAATTATGAAAGAGCTAAGTGCATATGGATACATACATACATACATATGTACATAGCAGAACATGAGAATTGTGCAAATTAAATTTTGAGTGTAAGCAAACAAATATTGGCCAATAAATAATAGACCATAAACTAAAAACGCGAGTTGTTTAACTCCTGGTTATTGACAAAAGTTGGGTTTAGGTCGATACGTATGTTTGAATTAACTATAGTGAATTGGCAACTGAACTGATTATCGGCCTTCTTAATCAACTTCTGCGTAGAACTGAAGACTTTCCATATGACGAGTCTTAATTCTAACTTACCGAATTTATATAAGAATTACTAGCAGACTAGCGCGTGCATTCTTAGCAGGTGGTTAGATAAATCATCTCTGATTTGTGATATGCCGTTTGATGTTGTCCTTCAAAGAAATGACCTCGCGATATAGCTTTATGCCAATTTCGAACGTCTGTTACTTTTTTATTAGAACCTTTTTTCAGCACAGAAATTCACCCTCGGACTTAGGACTGATTTGGCCACCGAGGAGTGATCGATATTAGAGCAAAGTATCTTTTTGCTTATTTCTGTTAAGGGGGTAAACCGGTTTAGGAGGCCAAAATTTTGGTGTTTTTCGAGAATTTTTTGAACAAAGAAGGAATAATAAGAAATTGTTTAAGTTTAAAGGATATTTTATTTATATTTTTACGTACACTTTTAATTTTTTTTAAACTATTTCCGCGGGAGATAGTGGCGTTAGAGCGATCGCCATTCAAGTGTCTTGCTGGTGGGAATTCCTGAAGTTGCAATTTTTCTCTGAAATCAACAGCAATGTTTTTTTTTATTAACAACATATTTCCTAAAATATGAACCTAATTGTGGTAAAAAATAATAAAAATTGCATGCTTTTTAGGCGCTTGAACACAAAGTAGATTTTTATACCATATTTTTTCATATATTTTGCTTAAAAAACCATACTTTCAATAATAATATAATCCCGGAATTAGGTTCATATAGATAAGAATTGATAAAGAAAAAATCCTGAAAAATTTTAGAACGTTTGGTGGACAACTTTTTAAGCTAAAGTGCCCACCAGTTGAAAAAAATTAGCTTCGAGAAAAACGTCGTTCTAACTAACGCGCGCTACGGTGCGGAACCGAATGGCAGTCACTTAAGTGCTCATAGAATCGGGAATAAAGCGAATTTCGCTTTAAAATTTTTACCACATATTCTTGAGTAGTTATACTAACGATTTATGCAATAAAAAAAATCGATTTTTTGATCGATCTAAACCGGTTTCCCCCTTTAAGATCGTTCTTAAAACTTAATGAAGAATTTTTTTTAGTCTCCCCCCTCCATAGATATTTCAATAATCAAGAATGTTTAGTATAAATTTTGGTCTCGATTGGGGATGGCCTAGGCGTATAACGGGGTTCAAAGGTCAGATTCTTCCTTGGAGACTTAAAAAGGTAGCTTTCTTAGTTAAATTTCGAGATCAGAGCAATTGATACCACTGAAGGAAATAATACCGTGTAAAAAATACTTCTTTCATATATTATTATTATTTTTTTTATTTCTATTTAGTTTTAATTTTTTGACGACCTTTTTTTCTAGGCTTGCCACATGCTTTTGCATTCAAAAACTGTATTCGGAAGAGGAACGCATTAATTAAAAGTGGGGTCACTACATGATTCATTAATCATGGGGTCACTAGAGCAACAACAATGTTATGTACATTTGATTGCCAAAGAAAAGTATTGGCAAAGTAGAAAAAAAAAATTAATCCGCCTTATTTCATTCTGGGCTGACAGCCACATGGACACGGCGAAAGAAAAAAAAAAATCAGCTGATTTACCGATACCTCCTTTAATAGACTCGCCTTGTGGGAGAGTGAAAAGACTAATGCGTTCGCCAGAGAGTCATTTCTCAAGAGCAAAGAACTCAGAATTAATAATTGTTTATGCGTGGGAGCTCCTAGCATTGGACAATTTAAATTTTTTTTTTCATTTCCAAGAAAAATTATTAAAAACTGATTGCTTATAAGTCAGAAATAACGAAGCAGGAAAATGGAAGGTGCCCATCCGAAATGGGAATAACTCAGTTTGTGGGATGATGGATGAAATTCGTGATAGCGCCCAAGAAGATATAGTCAACATACTGCGCTTTCAGTCCTATAAAGTACTGCAAGAATTCGAATAATAGTAAAAATGTTATTTAATGTTAAGAAAATAAAGCAAACTAATATAATTGTTCGATTTTCAATTAATTGTGATGGATATTTACAGCAAATTTGATTAGTTAGGTAGGGAAGAGATGGTTGAAGTGCCTCACTGCAGTGGTCCGGTAACCTGAATTTGAGTCTAATGGGGAGCTCCTCGTAAAATACTACTCCGCCAATCTTTCCTTCCAACTTCGATCCATCCGTGAACAAGTTCACCAGGCCCTGCCCCCAAGTGTAGCCCCCCGTCCACTCTTCGCTTGACGGAATATGAGTGGAGAAGGTTCCGGTTGGACTTATCTAACTACTATGTTCAGATATCCCTGCATCAATTTGTACAGAGTATCCACAAATTTTCCTCTAACAATTAGTGCCACGTCATCCGTGTAGGCAATTACCCTGTATCCTCCTTTCCCCAGCTCCTAAGTAGCACTAAGGTGAAGTTTTGATATCATTTTGAGGCCTCCAACTGGCAGATATTTACATCCAACCAGAGCTGTTGATGTAATGGCGAAGGTTGATGGGATTTGGGTTGGAGCGCTGCCTCAAGCTGTCGAAAAAAGCAACTTGATTAACTGATTAGTTAACATTGACCAAAAGTGCCTGGTACTTAATATACACACTGTTAGTATCAAGTGCTCCCTATCATTCAATATGTCAATTAATATTTCCCTCACAGCCGACCTGCTTTAGCTTTAAATCCTTTGTCGAGCTTTTAAGTGTGATCTCGTTCCTTAGCATATTACTTTCTTCTTCTTGATTGGCGCGAGTTTGTAGTGATATTCAGGGTACCTCAAAAATTTTCCATCCCTCTCAAAAGTTGTATAAGAATAAAAGCTTATCGATGGCTTAATATAGAAAAGGCGTATCTACACTTTTCGCTACTTTTCAGGAGAAGGAAAAAACTGAATAAAACCTTTAAAACTTAAGATGCGAAAAACATTTCTTTGCAATTTTTATTCAAAACAGGTAACAAATTCAATTCTGGTATAATTTTGTTATTATTTTTAATTTCTTTGAAGTTATTTGAGATAAGGCTTTTTGTTATTATTTTTCTTGAAAATAAATATAAGTTAGGGCTTTTTGTTGTAAGTTAAAATTCGGACAAACTATTATAATAATTCATGTTTGAAGTAAAATAAATAAATAATTAAAACTAAAATACATATTTCAAGGCAGATGTTATTATACTGAGAACAAATTAGGTTTTATAAGGTAAATTATTATAAAAATGGTGGCAATCTGCTGGAAGAAATTTTTTTACAATAGATCTTGCAAATGGTCCCACTTTTTTTTAGATATGGCTATTTTCTCTTTATAAAGACAATCGGGGACACATTTTTAATCGGAAACTTCGATCTCTGTGGGAGTAACTGATATTCATCTGTTACATTGGTTTTAAAATAAATTGATCCTGACGAGTCATACGCCAAGGCTCGAAGCATGCTTACTGTATGATCTCCAATGTCCCTGCCTGTAATTTAAGAAAAGCTTAAATATATATATCTAAAGAGTTGTTTCAGTGTGCAATATTCACCTAATCGTATTGATGTGTATATCTTTGAAATATTTTCGAAATTTAAAAAATAATCATAACGCAAATGGTGCACTTGTAGAGGTGCTGAAACTTTTCTAGCTTCCTTAATGAGTTGAACAAATTGAGACGGCAGGTTTATTTGTTTTTTATTTATTTTTCTCTCTATAAGGGAATGCGTTGCATCACATTCCATTTGCGTATGACTACTTATTAAAAACTTCTGTTCAATTGTTATTTCGGTTTCCTTTGAAAAATTCAACAAGGCGTTAGACAAAACAGTATTACGGTTTTGGTGAAAGCAACCATTCGTGTAAATAAAAATGTGATGGGTTTCAGGCGATCGAGCATGGATCGTTAGCATTTTTGATATCGTTTTGCTTTTCTACACGCATTTTTCCGATTTTTTCTCTATGTTTTTCGTATTGCTCATCGGAAACATTATTAGCTTTATGTGATACGCATATATTGCACTGATCTTTTCTTGGCTTAAAAATAGAATAATTTAATTCCTTTTTCGGATTCACACTCGTTGACATAAAGCTTGTAAATCTCCTGATATGAGGAAAACTCCGATTCGAAGTAAAACTTTTTGCTATCTTTTCGACAATAATGTGACTCCATTTTTGACAACTCCTCTACGCATTTTTTTAGAAAGTCACGTCGGTTTTTGTTGCACTGACCTATAACTGATGATCGCATAGCATTTGTGCGCAAAATTAAAGCTTTATCGAGACTGCATTGAGTACCGTGCTTACCGCCACTGCTAATCCAATTTCGAGCCATCTTTTCCTTTACTCCTAGTGTTGAATAAAACATTTCACGGCACACTCGTAATCGCTTTGAATTATGACTCAAGAAATATGATATGGACTGATTCCGTCTCGAATTTTCAGACATTTTCCGTTTTGTTTCAGAAAAGCTTGCAAGACCTGCAACATACTGCCTCTTTTGCTCCCAGGACATCTCCCAAAACAAACTAAAAATTTCTTTTCGCGTGGACTCATTAAACGTCGAACACTTTCTCACCGCACTTTTTACACAAAATCGTGATGAAAATGGCTCTCCTAATTGCCTAGAAGGTTTTTGATAAAGTTCTTTTTTTTTGATATACACAAATATTCCACGCCTTCCATTCTTTTGTTTTTATTTACATTTTGTTTCCATTCGGATTTGTTAGCAGTATTTTTCCTTTTTGGAACAAAAAAATCGCCAAGCAAAAACCAATTTCTGTTGTGGCTTTGATTGTGTGTCTATTTTAAATTCAACTTTAAATGACTTAGGGCTTTTTTCTTTCAAAAAAAACTTCGAATGAGTTAGGGCTTTTTTTATATACACTATAAATCCGTTATTTGCGATCATAGCCCGCTAATTTTTTAAGGGGAGGTGTATTTGACAGTGGTCCACCAGAATACATTAAAAACGCGATTTCGAAAAAAATGTAGATACGCCTTTTCTATATTAAGCCATCGT
>JAYXIM010008971.1:0-10528 GCA_037575425.1 Anastrepha fraterculus | reverse complement strand
CAATGGTTGTTAAATCAGGGCTGTACGGATTGTCGTTGTGAATAATGATTCGGGTATTTTTCGTGTTTTTTCGAATTTCATCAAAGTGGTTTGGCAACCAAGCGATTGTGTGCTATTCACCAAAAACCGTCCAAGGACGCAATTTATTAAAAATAAGAATACAATAAAAGATTTTAATGGTATTAACTTACGATCAGCAAATTACATTTTGTCCATGAAACTTACCTGCAAATAAAAAAGAAGTCATAATTAACGAAATATTAAATACTAAATAAAATACTAAAATGTAATACTAAATAAATAAAAATTAAAACATTTATTTATGTATATTTATTTATGTATTAGGTGCGCAACTAAGTTCTCGTTGTTTTTTTGATGAAAATACAACTTTATTCTGAAAAAATGGTTACAAGTGAATCATTGCAAGCATTGCCCATCGCTGGCTACTACTTCTTCGCATCTTTCTGGTAGATCTCGTATACCGTCGCGGTAAAACTGTTCATCTTTTGAGGCTATCCATGGATCAAGCCATTTTTTGATGTCTTCATATGAATGGAACTGCTGGTCAGCTAGACCTTGTGCCATCGTTCGGAACAGGTGATAATTGGACGGCGCAATATCTGGAGAATATGGCGGGTGGGGTAGGATTTCCCATTTCAGTGTTTCCAGGTAGGTTTTAACGGGTTTGGGAACGTGAGGCCGAGCGTTGTCGTGCTATAGAATCACTTTTTCATGCCTCTCGGCTCAATCGCATCAATTGAAGTCGATACCGATCCACAGTGGTGGTTTCGCTTGGTTTTAACAGTTTATAATAAATAACACGAACTTGGTCCCACCAAATAGCATACATAGCATAAACTTCGCAACGTGAATATTCGACCGAGGCGGCGACGTAGAAGCATGACCGGGCAGTCCCCATGACTTTCTTTTCTTTGGATTGCTGTAATGAATCCATTTTTCATCACCCGTCACGATGCGATGAAGAAACTCCTTCTTCTTTCTGCTATCCAAAACTATGTTAATGGCATTTTTGAGTTGTTTAAATTTTTATTAGTTTTGAGGCTTCGAAATGGAACTCCCAGGATACCTGCAACATTTAATCGAGGTCAAAAAGCTCCAGAGGCAGCCCGTGACATTTGCGACTTGTAAAAAGAAGGTGTCACAGGTGAGTCCATAGCAGGGGAATGGGTTGTAAATTTCAAAAATCGCGGCTTGGACGTCGATGACACGTCCCGCAACGAAAGGACTTCTGAATTCGATGAAGAGCGTCTTAAATCACTTTCGGAGGAGAACGTTCGCCAAACCAGTCGTGAATTGGCAGAAAAAATCAACTGCGATCATAAAATGATTCTCAATAACCTTCATTCAATGGGATTTACCGAAAAATTGGGAGAGCTCAAAAAAAAAACAGAAGTTGCCTTCAAATTGACTCTCTGCATTTCGCCCGCCATCGAGCAACACGCTTTCATTAAGATCGCTTTTTGTATCGAATCGTCATGGGTGATGAGAACTGGCACCTATACATCATTATGAAGCAAAGAAAGTAGTGGGTGGATCCAGGAGATACGCCAAAGCCGGGAGTCAAGCCGGATCTTCATCCAAAGAAGATGATGATATGTGTTTGGTGGGACTGGGTGGGCATGGTGCACTGGGAAATGCTCGAAAAGAAGCCACGGCCAACAAGGAGCTAGGAAAATACCTGATCGACGACAACGCCAGGCCGCATTTTGCACTCTAAGCCGCATTCCAAGAGCCCGAACGGGAGGTCCTTCAGCATCCGCCGTATTCTCTGGACCTTGCACCGACCAATTACCATTTTTTCCGCTCCCTATCAAACCATATGAAGGGCGTTACCTTCGATAACAAAGATATCCTTAAAAATTGGCTCAGAAACTTCTTTAACAACAGACCAGACGATTTTTGGCAGAACGGCATCAACAAATTGCTCGAGAGGTGGAAAAAGGTTGTAAATATTATATGTAGTAACGGTGAAAACATAATTGATTAACTTATTGAAATAGTAATTGTTTTTTGCTTTAATAAAATTCTTCGTTTAAAAACGCTACAAACTTATTCCCTAACCGAATGTATCTTAATTTTTTAATTTTTTTCTTATTAATTTTTTTTGTTATGTTTCTGCTTATTTTTGTTGAAATTTTTACTGAAAATTCTTAATTTTTGTTTAGAAAATCCCCAATAAATCTTTATTTTTTTATGGTCAAAAAGATTGTGTTAGATCCCATCCAATTCAAAACAATTCAGTTAAAACGCGGTTCGACAAAGTTCTTCGAAAACTGGTTCAAACGAAAATACTCTCTCTTATACTCTCTCTTAGTGAGTACCTAAAAGGGTTACAAATGAACGCAATAACGATTGCTCACTTTGGAAATGCTACAACACATCCAGCAATAAGAAAATCAAATACCACTTAAGCAAAAATCAATATAGAGAAAACTAATACCTTCTCTGAATACCTTGAAAATATCTTCAAGCCCTACGATGCATTAAGAGCGGCTGAAATGCATGTTAATACGATTCTGAATTATGAAATACAAAAATGAAAGTCCAAAAAATGCAATGACTTTGACTTTATCACTGGGGAAGTCCTAAAACAGCTCCCACCAACTACGCTACCTAAATGAACCAAAATTACTAATGCTACCAATTGAAGCACATTCCTAAATACTGAAAAACTGCCAAGGTGATAATGTTCAACAAACCCAGAAAGCCAGCTCACGATGTATTACCATATCATCGAATAGGTTGGTGCTACCATTTGGAATTCAGAAAGAAAGTAGGTTCGAATTTCGGTGAAAGACCAAAGTAAGGAAACAGTTTTTCTAATGGTGGTCGTTCTCGGCAGGCTATGGCAAACCTCCGAATGTATTTCTGCCATGAAAAAGCTCCGCACACCACAAAAAGGAGGAAGATTGAGCAGAGGAGCCTGATACCAGTGCATAAATTTGGTTTTCGCCCAAAATATTCAATAGTCGATCAAGTCTGTATGCTAACTCAAGTTATAGAAAATGTTTTCGAAAAGGAAAATTTGTGCTTTGTTGTCTTCCTAGATGTATCCAAGGCTTTCGATAAGCTATGCCACGGTGGCCTTCTCAATTAAATAAAAGGGCTATTACCAACTCAAGATTACAATATTTTAAAATCCTATTTATGCGATCGAATTAAATACGACGACACGTATTTTGAACTGAAAGAAATTAAAGCTGGTGTCCATTAAATGAAACAAAATCCATTCATATGTGCAAGCCCAGTATCACTCCGCGTATATTTCTAAGCCTTTAAATGCTGCTGAAAATCTTAAGTACGCTCACAAAGTTTGGCATAAATAAAACTGAAAATTCTTGTAAATTAATTGCTTGCATAGGCATCAAAATTTATGAAGCCAACTAATTCCCAGTAGGACAAAGGTATTATCAAATATTTGCAATCCCCCTCCTTTTAAAACTTCCGCAGCTTTGCTCACACAATACCACATAACTGCCTGCATGTCGCTTTACAAGGTTTTCCGTCTTTTGTCAGCTCTCTGTCAACATGAAGATGACTTAAAATGTTCACCTTGTCACTTAAAGGGGATGCGGTTGCCGTTTTGCCGTTAAGTAACACAGTTAACTTTTACTTTTAATTAGTTTTCCTTTCAGATGCGCAAGCATTCAACACAAACAAAGGAGGCCTAAGAGGCCAAGAAATAGCAGCTGGCTGCTGACCGCATACAACAACCATACCCATTGACCTCTGTAGTAAGCATGCCACATTTACTTGCCTCATTTGCTTGCCTTATCCAGCCGCCTACCCTGCTTGTGTTATGACATTTTATTATTATAAATGTTATACGGCTACTTTGACAAAGTATCTGTTCTAATGCACATCCAGCTGAGCTGTAGTTCCTCATTTTTATTACGCTCACATTTCGTTTTATCTTGTTTGTTCTTATTTTTTTGTTGTTCAAGTAATTTTGCTTAGCGGTTTTCCATGACCAGCAGATTAGCAGCTGCCAAGCTGTGTCTCATTTTAATGATGGCAATTATGAGTTTCTTATCAGCAACTGAGCCACATTTTTAACTGCTCCTTTTTCTTCTTACGGCGACAGTGGGCAGCAACTTGCCAAAAGTATTTTTAATAGCTGCGTTAAATTAATGGGAATTTTTATATTTGTGGGTTGCTCGTTTTTAATAAAGTTTTTTATCAGCAACAAAGAGCATAAAATATTACAACTTTTCTCCTCTTTGGTTTTATAAGCAAATTAATGTTTTTGGTTAGATTTCTTGATACAAAATTCCCACTGAGGTTGGGCGATGAAGCGAAAATGGTATGGAAATGCTGCAACAAAAAATTATGAACTGGATTTCTGTCACACAGTAGAAGTGCCGAACTAACCGCACTTGGATGGTTGGTGGTTGGTTTAAGGGTGACCCCGCATCGGAGTGCCACATAGACCACAAGTTGGGTCCGTTGTGTTGCCTTAGAGCTCATTATATTATATGATTTCCCCACCTAACCGAGATTTTTATTATAGATTTTGGTCAAAGATATTAATTCGTTTCGAGAATATTTTTGAGAGATTCGATTTTCAGGTCCGAAAGTACTGAAAGATTGTCAATTATTGGAGAGCCTAGAAGAGCAAGTCGACTTCTGGCTAGGCCTGGAAAACTGCACAGCAAATGCCTGCTCGATACTTCCTCATAACCGCATAACCGCTTCAAATGGTTTCAAGAGTTTAAGAATTTTGATGAAAACTATTGGGTTTACAAATAGAAGGCCCTCATTTCGCAGGCGAGAATGCCAGCGGTAAATATTCGGTAGAAATGAAAAATAAAATTAAAATAATTGGCAGAACAATTTCCATATAAAATTTTTATTTTATTGATATTGAGAGGGAAGCAGTGAAAAATCGTAAATTCAATACTTATCAAGCAGCAATTTTTAACTGACAGGACTTGGCTCAAATTTATGAAGGATATTTATTTATTGGCATACCCTTTAACAGAAAAACAGAAAGATAGTCGGTCGCGTGAACTAAAAAAAAACAAAAAATAATTGGCGCGTACACTTCTGTTAGGTGTTTGGCCGAGCTCTTTCTTCTACTTGTGGCGTGCGTCTTGATGTTGTTCCACAGATGGAAGGACCCCCAGTTTCAAGCCGACTTCGAACGGCAGATATTTTTTATGAGCAGAAATGCACTCGGAGGCTTGCCATTACCAGCCGAGGAGCGACCGCTATTAGAAAAAACTTTAATTCTTGAATTAACATTTAAAAAAAAATTGGATTCACAAGCAAAAAAAAATATTTTATTCTAAATAAATAAATTATTATAATAAAACTAGCAAACCCGACCCGCTTCGCTGGGCAAAGACACGGTGGGTCCACGTTTTGGCATATATTTCGAGACCCTAGTCATCAATAGGTATGAAAATTACCCCACGTTAAAGCACTTATCGACAGCTTTCATTTGGTACCCATATTGCACATCCACAACCAAAGGTTACCCGGGCCCACGTTTTGACCTATATCTCGAGACCCCAGTCACGGAGCGGCATGAGAAATACTCTGTACTAAAGCATTCACCAACAGCTTCCAATTGATATCCATATTGTACAAACACATTCTAGGGTCCACGTGTTGGTCTCTATCTCGGGACCCTAGTCACGGAGCGGCATGAAAAATACTCTGAACTAAAGCATTCACCAACAGCTTCCATTTGATACCCATATTGTATATACACATCCGAAGGTTACCCGGGCCCACGTTTTGACCTATATCTTGAGACCCCAGTCACGGAGCGACATGAGAAATACTCTGTACTAAAGCATTCACCAACAGCTTCCAATTCATATCCATATTGTACAAACACATTCTAGGGTCCACGTGTTGGTCTCTATCTCGGGACCCTAGTCACGGAGCGGCATGAAAAATACTCTGAACTAAAGCATTCACCAACAGCTTCCATTTGATACCCATATTGTATATACACATCCGAAGGTTACCCGGGCCCACGTTTTGACCTATATCTTGAGACCCCAGTCACGGAGCGGCATGAGAAATACTCTGTACTAAAGCATTCACCAACAGCTTCCAATTCATATCCATATTGTACAAACACATTCTAGGGTCCACGTGTTGGTCTCTATCTCGGGACCCTAGTCACGGAGCGGCATGAAAAATACTCTGAACTAAAGCATTCACCAACAGCTTCCATTTGCTACCCATATTGTACAAACACAACCAAAGGTTACCCGGGTCCACGTTCTGACCATTTTCCCGGCAATTATTCGAATTTTTCTCACCTTTTAAACCTTCCCTAGACCTCCACGAATAATTCAAGACCAAGATAAGATAAATCCGTTCAGCCGTTCTCGAGTTTTAAGCGAATATAGGGACAGATTTTCACATTTATATATATAGATAGATAGATAAAAAATCGCATATCTCGACAACAGTAAAGTTTTGGACATCATGTCATATAACCAAACCAGAAATGGCTTAAATAATAATGTGTTTCTTGCCGACCCTG
The DNA here is from genome assembly GCA_037575425.1 of Anastrepha fraterculus. Classification (NCBI taxonomy): domain Eukaryota; kingdom Metazoa; phylum Arthropoda; class Insecta; order Diptera; family Tephritidae; genus Anastrepha; species Anastrepha fraterculus. The sequence continues at coordinate 4,002 of JAYXIM010008971.1, read as the reverse complement.
TGTAACTGGCTTAGACCTTTTGTTGGGTACCTCCTCCAATCTGTGGTGTGTGTCTGGATGTTCTTTGCACAAGTGGAGGGAGCTATAGTTTTATGGCACCTGCGAATGTCTGATGGGTTTGTTTTTATGATGACTTTCTTCATAACAGAAATACACTCGGAAGTTTGCCATTAACTGTTGAGTGCTGACCGCTATTAGAAGGGTGGGTGAAGAAGTGGGTTTCCGAATACGCGCACACTTACGAACGATTGTCACGCACAAGCCCATTCTGCTATGGCGGCCGGCGGTAGGCTTACACACAACAACTTCGCGATACATTTGCGACCAGAATACATACTTATATGTATAGTCAGGCTGCCCAGGCTCACTTAAAATGTCCACGAGTGGTCGACTGCAAAGTACTTTTGACCGAATCGTGAACCAATAGTAAGGTTATGCTGAGATGGACTTTGCAGTGTAACGCGTTTGAAGGCAACAAAGCACCTGACTGTCTGCCAAACGTGGAACACAACGAGATCTGCAGGAGCCATAGTCCTCCTGTGGCACATCTATGGTTAATACCTAAAAATTCTTACCAAACTCAGTTTGCCATTCACTGGAACACATTAAGGCAGCGATAAAGGGCACCTGGCATTAACACCGTAACTGAGTAGTAAAGTCCTCTCTCGACGAACAAAATTAACACTCTACAAGGCTCTCATCATGCCCGTCCTAACGTATGGCGCAGAAGCGTGGACGATGACAACATCCGATGAAGCGACGCTTGGAGTGTTTCAGAGAAAGATTCTGCGCAAGATTTTTGTATCTTTGCACTTTAGCAACGGTGAGTATCGCAGGTAATGGACCGATGAGCTGTATGAGCTTTACGACGACATAGACATAGCCCAGCGAATAAGGATCCAGCGGCTAGGCTATCGTCCGAATGGAAACAAACACTCCGTCTCTGAAAGTTTTCGATGCGGTATTAGCTGGTGGAGCAGAGGGAGAGGAAATCATCCTCTACGTTGGAAAGATCAGGTGGAGAAGGACTTGGCTTCACTTGGTGTGTCCAACTGGCGCCGGGAAACAACTAGCGCCAAATCGCGTAAGCGGTTATCGCGCCAGTTAAAAAGAATGGACACTGTAGGTTAAGATGGAAAGGGAGCCCAGTAATTGCGAAGTAAATAAAGGATCCTTTAAAAGGCGCGCCTAAATGTTGTTTCAAAATAAACCATATAAAAATATAGACTCGTTCAGCGTTCACTACTTTTATTCAAAAACGGTTCTTACAATTACAATATGAAATATCACATCATGTAAATGCCCATCATGAGCGCGTCTACAAGTAAAATCCACAAACTGTCGATTCATGAATGACTTATTGTTGAGGAAGACGAGATATCGCCAGAGAAACAACCTGCAACCTTCAACCACTCTTTGCAGCAATTTTCTCAATAAGTCATCCAATTTTGGTCTGTCAGTCTATCTGGCCTTCTCTATCCACAACAGGAACCGGGAACTTGAAATTTTTTCATCAATCTTCGAATTGTCGACTCATTCGGATGATTATTTTCACGAAGCAAATCTCGAATTTTGTGATGTGTTCTTAAAGAGCGACCATTTTCATAATAAGTTTCAATAATTTAGATGCGTCTTTTTGTCAAGTTGGTCTCCTTGCCACGGGGATGAGGCTTATGTGCTGGTTTAGCCCCCCATATCATGAGGGTTAACTCACCATGAACTAAGAGGGAAGCTCCATATGGGTATTGACTAGTCAATCGTTCGCAGAACGACGATGGCCAGTCCATCACCATGCGGAGATTATCTTATCGACGACGATCCCACTGTTATTCCCTAACCTGGTATCCCATCATCACTTATCCTGCACCCCTTAATCCAGGGGGTACGCGCCACCGTGCCCAATGGATGGTTGGTTTGCAGTCAGGGGTATCCGGCTGTATTTTAACGGCACCCTCCTGAAACTGGATCCCCTCAGGAGGTAGAATGACCTTGTCATGGTAGAGGGGACTGCCATGGTGGACGTTTCTCCTTTCTCCCTAAAAAATCTTAGTCCGCCACACTCGTTACACCTTCGTCCCTTCAGGGACTGCCTCTACGTCAGCGCCTTGGGAAGCAAGAGCTGCCCTGTCAGAAGACAAGAAGACCTTGCAGTCCCCGTAACTCCAGGTGGCTCGGGAACTCCAGAAGGAGAAACACCCCCACCAATGTCGGCAGCATCGGAACATATGGCTTAGGTATACTATTCTAGGTAAACAATTTTTTAATGAGTTGGAAGATCAAAGCTCTGCAGAAATCAGAGATATTCTAAAGTTTTTTAAAAGAACACACTGGTTTTAGGAGAGATAGGGACAAGCTCCCCGCGCGGCATCACAATGGGCTATGAGACTTAGTGTGTGTCCTACAAGACAACCACTTCAACCTAACCTAACTTTTGTCGTGTTAAATTATATATTTGTCTACTTGATGAATGTCAATTAAGACATAGCAAAATATACCGTCTAGGAATTGTTCACTACTGCCATCTAGGGGTTACTTTTGAAAGGCAACAACAAAAATTTAATTTATTTCTTATTTTAAAGACTGATTACTTATATTTATCGGAAACAAGGTTTTGTGTTTTTTTCCAGAAAGGACGCGTTTTCTTTCTGATTTTAATGAATTTTGACATCAGTTGGTAGCACTGTTCATGGCAACTAGAGTTAAGTAAGCTCAGTTTGGACTCTTTGGACCCATTTCCTGATTTTTCATTTCATTAAATAATTAACATAAATTTAAGAATACACACAGAAAATTTAATTTCATTCCGGTGAATATTTTCGAAGTTATACGCAAATTTGAAAAGGCGTTTCAGAGTGCTTGTAAAAAGCTTTTGCAACTTAAAACCCGTTTTTCTCAAAATGGTGTTTTCGAAGTCGGTGACCAACATTACTCGAAAACTGATTAGTCTCAAATTTTAACAAGAGCTTTTTAAATATATTTTTTACTAATTAATTAAAGATTCTTTCTCATCGATAAATATTTGTTTTTATAAACAATTTAAGGTCGAAATTTTGGTCAAAAATTGATTTTTTTTTGAGAAACCACCATTTTGTTTAATTTGCTTATTCCTTCGATTAATTATTAGATTTAACATTACTTTAACGAAATCTGTTTGGGTTTTTAACTTCAGAGGATCCAGTTCAGAGATATAGTGGTTGCGTTGGCCCCGTCTTGTTTGAGAGGAGATCCCGGAGATCAGCTGTAACTCCTTTCCAAATAAACAATTTTAGTAATACTAAGTTTAAGACAGTTAATGTGTACAAATTTAAAGATCAATAAATTTAAAAATTTTCTCGGAAAAAATTTTGGAAAGTTCGCATGTTTTCGGCCTTCTAACTGTATATAACCCCTTAAGAGGGTATTCTGGTCTAGACACCTTAATTTTAGGTATTTTTAAAACTAAGATAAAAAAAAATGAAAAACATCTTTACTAACCATTTGTTTTATGGTTTTTATTAATATTGGAAGAGTATAAAAAAAAAAAATAAAAAAAAAAATACAAAATCGTGGAATTACAGGCCGGCGGAGTGGGGGATACATAAAAAACGGTGACATGATTCCAACCCTTGTAGTGATCTAAAACAAGCAAATTAAAAAAATTCTTCATTAGTTAAAAAAAAAATCACAAAATGGCGTCAACTTGAAAAAAAAAAATTCTTTACCCCCTTGCTTTTACCTTTTCAAATTTTTTTAAAATACTTCAAACTTAAATTTTACAAAATCCGAACCAGACGCGATAGGAAGATGTATAATAAAATATTCTTATCTAAATTCAAAGATATCATGACGACCATCTCAAAAGAAGTAGTTTTGAGAAAATCGCGTTTGAAGTTTGAGCAGCAATTCCAATAGAATAACTTAGATCATAATATTTACTACTCACTCACTCTGGAGTGGATGTGGATTGGACATGGACCTATCAAAAAATGAGACTTTCAGCTATTAGTCCATAGATGTCGCTAG
>JAYXIM010008970.1:0-10565 GCA_037575425.1 Anastrepha fraterculus | reverse complement strand
CAGGCATAAAAAAACATTGCTCGAAAATCTTTAACTTCATAGTGACATATCGCACTGGTGTTCTCATATCTCAAAACTTAAGTGGCAAACCTCATATTAATGTAATAATGTTTAATACAAAATCATTTATACTGGTACTCAAGGGATTGGTTGGCTTTATACTTAACTTAGGTATGGTTTCTCTCGTTTACTGAAAAATATTTGTGTATCTTACCTGATTGTGTCCCAGTTGACATTGAAGAAATAATTGAAACTATATACCAAATAGCGTTGAATTTTATATCTATCTCAACCATTATATGGCAGTAAGCGGACTTGGATAAATGCCATGATTCATAAACACACAGCTATCCCTCAGTTTTTGCTCATTTTTCTGGAAATAAAATATCAAAATAATTAAGAAAAGTCGCGATAACGTCTAAAGCATATATAAAACAACAACGTAAACATTGCTTAAATTACACTGATTTGTAGCAAAAATAGGTGGCGGATGCCCCTATCGACTATATAATAATTATAAATTCCAAAAATTGAGCTAATGTTTTTATGAACAAGTATTCGTGGTATTTGCAATTTACCGTTATGCATATCCGACTTTGAATGCCGAAGATTTGGTCGGTAAGTACTATAACGGGCAAGCAAACGTATGGTCGTGGAGTTCATAGATACTATTTAATTCAGTAAGAGCCTTAGTATAGGTGCAAAGTTATAGAAGTTCATTTAGCTGCATTGACGTTAATGGATATTAAAATCGTAAAGTTGTGTGAGAAACATTGAAGCCAATTTGTTCAAGAACTTTGGGACAATCTACAGAGGCACAAATGATATCAAAACCAAACATCAAGGACTGAGGGATACGTCTATTGGCAAGGGACCCCAGATTTATTAGCATGCACCGAGTACTGGTTGCAGAGCGAATCGAATAAAAATGAACCAAAAATGCAGATTCGAGCTTAAAACGGACTAGGAAGTTGTATAAAATTCCTAGAAAAATCAACATTTGATAAAATATGAGAGGAAAAAATAAAAGATTTTGAAAAGGTTTTCATGTCACCTTTTTTTTATATTAAGTGAGCGCTTCTTTTTGACACTCCAAGCAGCAAGGTTGTTTAAATCTTGCTCACTAAAGCATCCTATTGGCAAATTACTTTACTTTAATAATGATCTAAAGCATAGAGTAAGAACTTACAGTTGTTAAAACAGATCTCAATATCATTAATAAAGAAAATAAAACCGGCCAAGAATACTCCCCTGTGAGACACCCGAGGAGACTACAAAAGTGTATTCAATTTATGCAAAGAATAAGTGTGTATTCAATTTTTGGAAAGATAAGAAAGACTAACCTAGTTTCGAAATAGGTCTGTAATTTTTAATACCGTTCTTATTTCCAGACTTGTAGATTGGAGTGATAGACACAAGCTTCCAGCGGTAAATAAATGCAACTATAGAAAGGGAATGATTAAAAATGAAATTTAATGGGACGCATATAGACGAGCTGCATTTTTTAAGAAAAAATGAGGAAATTCAATTCAGGTCATTTTTTAATGAAGAGGAGCAATGTCATTAATGATATACATATATTTCAGTCATCGACATCAAACCAATTTCGACGGTTATTAAGGTACATGGGAGTATTCAAATCAAAGTCAAAGTTTCATTGATTGATTAAAAAGTACATTATTATTAACTATATGGTAAATATAATAAAAAGAAATTAATTTTGAAATATTAAAGGCTTAAATTGTTTGCATACATACATAAATCAACTATGAGTTTTGAAAAATTGCGTTACAAATATTTAGTCGCAGAAAGTGGAATAATAAATTACAATAAAATTGCTAGTACTTTTAAAAACTCAGTTTCTTCGATTGGTCGTGCTCCAGGTGAGTTTTTACTCACTCCATTCCAAAAATCTCAAAAAGAAAAAAACAAATTTCATGAAATATATGGGATGGAAAACATGTGCATGCAAATATTTTGATTTTCTAAAATCTTTTTCGCGTTGCCTAAAAACCCCCAATATTTCACCAAGACAATTCGATTGGTTAAAAAGCAATAAACAGTAGCGAAGCAGAATATATACGTTTAATTACTACTTTCTTTTATAAAGCAGTTTTTTTTACATTTTCCCAGGAAATTAAAAAAAATGTTGAACTTTACTTATGATGATTTATGCTGTCATATACAGTATTACGGAGAAAGTCGTCCAGGAGCTTAAAGACATTATTATTTGGGTAATTTCTTATTAAATTGGTAACATGATGTCCCAAACTTAACCGTTTTCGAGGTATTCAATTTTAAAAATTACTAAAAATAATATTAGATATTTGTTTGTTTGTTCGTAATTTTTTTTTAATGTAAGTTCAAGGATATGATTTTTTTCTGTTTTTATTCAAAGGGTTGGGTTAGGCTAGGATAGGTATGTTAATTAATTAGACCTACTTCACATCATTAAAAAAATGTATGTATGAGAACTATTTATAAAATTATTTTAGAAACTACTATGTCTCTTAACTGTACAAAAGGTATAATACTTATATCAATGAAGCAACCCCTTTGCGGATTGAAGGCTCAACAAGTTTAAAATAAAATTACGTAAGGGAAAAATTTAAAAAATACGGGACTAAACCACACTACTTAAATGTTTAAATTTTTATTCATTATAAAGCAAATATAAATTTGGCAGTTCTTTTCCAGTTCTGCCAATATATCGCACCCTAAATACAAAAGGGGCACAACTCAAAATTTTCCACACTCGAGCTTGACTTGTTTACAGTAGCACAGAAAACAAACTATGTGACATATCACGCTGAAATTTGCCATGTAAGCTTATAGCAGTCCTACCAAAAAACAAAAAATTTATTTTTGCCATATGTCATCCGCGGACCGTTTTATTGATAACGTCTCGTTCATATTTGAGCAGAAGTACATTTTGAGTTGTGACCCTTTTGTATTTAGGGTGCGATATGTTTCTTTATGCTAGTTGCTTCGTCTATTCGCCACTCGTTAATTCAAGGAAATCGAAGACGCCTACAGTAACATCCTCGACACAATAACACACTGTGTTTGTTTGTTTCTTGGCACACATAGCACACTTAAGCTGTGTTCCAATGGTCAATGATCGGGATCCGGATATCCATTTTGTACGCAAATGCAACCATAACGCAGTGATGCTGATAGAGATCTGGTTCAATTTATGGTCCATTCTGTTCGTTTTGTTCTTCGTCATTAGTATGGTACTGATAAGTGAGTGTATTCATATGCATTTTAATTTGGAAAATTACTTTTATTCAATTCAAAGTAAAAAATATGTGAAAATAATAGAAAATTAAAAATCAATTTACTTTTGCTCCATATAACCACCTTTTGCCTTAACTATGGCCCAAAGAGAATAATCCATTGAATTCGCGACTGGTGAATTTAAGATCCATTGTGTAAACGTTATAAAGTTCGGAACGTTGTTTTTTAGTCTTTCTTGGTTCACTAAAGCTTTGTGAGACGGTGCCGAGTTCTGTTGAATCGTCCATGGTCTGTCACCGAAATGTTTGTGTGCACACGCCTTCAAAGCAAGCTCCAGAATACTTTCCCGATAATATTTCGCATTTACCTCTCCAGGCTCGATGAAAACGATTGGAGAACGCCCATCTGCGATTACACTGGCCCAAACCATTACCTGTAGCGGGTGCTGCCTCCTGGTGGCCAATCCATGACACAAATTCTCGTATGAACGGTCGGCCAAATTAAACCTATCATTTTGGGAGTTTACGTGTTCGGTGATTAACCGCTTTCGGCCAAGCGAAGCAACTCCTTTGCTCTCTCAAGTCTAACTTGTTGCTGCTTTGGTGTGATGCGTACGATACTACGGCCAGATATGTTGTGGTTGTAGCAGCATAAACATTCCCCGTGCATATACGAGGAATGCTGCTGAAGTGACAGTTCTTGGCCGGATATAAATCGTTCCGGTTACGTAGAACCGACTGTCGTGGGAACGACAGATATGTTCAGCTCTTTCGCCATTTTATTGGCACTTCGCCGGGGATTTATCTCAAATCGCCTCTTCACTTTTTCAACCATTTCACGAGACGTTGCAGTATTTTGATGACCACCTCCATGACGTTTCTTATTTACTTTAAGGTGCTCGTGCTCACGAACAATCGCTGGTTGTTATTTTTCAGCCAAATATAATGCAATCACACTATTACCTTTGAATCATTGAAGTTTAAAAAACAACTTGTGATATTTTTGGACAATATGGCCTTTCTCTTTTTCGCTGGCTCTTTATCCTGCAGGTAAAAAAATGATTTTGGCTCGACCATAACAAAGGATCATCGTTCATTCTGTGAGTTTTTCTTTGACAAAATATATTCAGAAAAATATTTGTCAAGTTCTACTACAGCCAGTGGCGGATCCACGGGGGGGGGTTTTCGGGTCCGGGTGTCTCTTGAAGTTTTTTTTGTGCTGAAAACGAATTTGATCTTGAAAATGCTCCAGCACGTCAGGACTTTTGGCAATTTGTGGTTAAATAGTCAAGAAATGCCGATTTTGGACATCTTTATGAATTTTTTTTGAGTAAGGTAAATTTTTTTTTTATTTTCCACAACGGAATCGCAAAGTAATACTCTGTAGCTTTAAAATCCATTTTTTAAAAGACTTCTAGGATGAATGAAAAAAAAGTTATACTATTTTGAATTTAAGACTTTTAGACATGCAAATTCATTTTCTTAACGCCCTCTTTAATGGCGCAACAGATGCTTAAAAAACTATGTATGTTCGACATTGGTGTCGCTGATTACGAATCTGATGTTAGTTTTTTAAAATTAAAAATGGCTGATCCAATATAGCGGACGATCTTTCGAAAATTTAATGTAATTCGCTTGAAACTTGTTATTGGATCTGCCATTTTGAATTTTAAAAAACTAACAGCAGATTTGTAATCATCGATGTTGAGTTATAATAAAAATATGCACGAGTTAAAAAGATTTGGAGTGAAAACACTTGTATACACAGAATGATTGTTTACAGTAAAATATCTTGTACAAAAAACGTTAACTTTTTACTTACAGTGGGTGCTCAAATTATTAGAATCAAACTGTAGAGGAACAAATTGCCGAGTTTAATCACGTGTAGTTTGCAAAAATGTTAGGAAATGCTACTTTTTTGTATAATGTGAAACATTGTAGCAATCATTGCTTTGTCGAAATTACCGTTCGATATATTTGGCTTTTTGTGAGCAGCTTTTTGGAAGAGCAAAAAATTCAGGTTCTTAATTGGCCAGGAAACTCACCAGACCTCAATCCAATTGAGAACCTTTAAGAGTCAACAAAGACAGAAATATCGAAAGATAATATTACAAATAAAGAACAACTGAGCGAAAGACTGCAAAATATTTGGAAAAATGACGACCAAATAAAAACAAACTGCTTAAAATGCGTTGAAAGCATACCCAAAAGGATTCCGGTTTTAATTGCTGCACGAGGTGCTCACGCAAAATATTGATTTTTTGATTTTTTTTTTGATATTTTTTTAATAAAAGACTGGTTTGAATATTGTTTTTGTCGTATTATAGAAATTTAATAAACAACATATTAAATATAGACTATTCTTTGATTATTATCAGTTAAATGGCTGAAACTTGAATTTTTCATAGTGATTCTATTAATTTGAGCACCAACTGTACACTGACTGTTCTTGGATACAAATTTTTAACTTTACCTGTTTTTCCTTCTTTTTTATTTTTGGTTCTGATTCTGGATCAAGGCGCTCGAAATAAGAAAATAATGTTCTCTTCATGTTAGGAGGCGTATTAACAATCACATTAACTACTTGTCAAAAAATGCTCGACACAATGTATTCTGCTCGTTGAAAGAAACAAAAGAATAGAAGCATGTTCATGCATGTTTAAAGATAGCCTAGTTATTCACCAAAAAAACTTAGGGAAAAATCACTCGGCGCCGTCATCGCGATTTCGTTGGCGCGCTATTTAAAATTTCGAGTTAACAGTACACAGGGTGTCGCCGTTACGATAAGGAAAAGCTGCAACGGCTCTTTCATGGTAACTTTCTTGCCGTTATATAGCAACACATGTTGTTAGAGAAAAGCGCAATTAAATATATAATATTATATATAAACACGACCGTTTCGTTTGAAGAACTTTATTGGAGTGAATTGAGTCACAGGAAGCATTAATACAAGAAGAAGAAGTAAAGAAGTTACAAACAGGGTTGATATTTTTTTCGTACTTAAACTATACATGGTTGAATTGCAAGTTGGCTCCAACACATGTTATAATATATTGTATCTTAAATAGGCGTAATTATTTATGAAGGTGTCCCACGATGTATAAAAACCGCCAATTATTCTTGTAATTTTGAATCAAAGTCCTTTACTATTTTTAGAATTTTTTTTACAAGATATCTAGAGCTATTAGTTTTTTCATCGGCTAGTCACGACATGCAGCGCGAATAATGCCATATTTTATTCACGAAATTGATTTTTAATAAAAACACCCTTCTAAAATGCCCCGGACCCCCCCCGCCCCCCCCTTTATGAAATCCTGGATCCGCCACTGACTACAGCAGAATCTAATTGGTTCTGTGAGCACGTATACATTTGGGTCTTCGCATTGAAATCCTTCCATGCGATTAAATCTATTTTCTTCATTTTGAATACAAGTCTTTCCCACTTTCGAATACTGTTGTTTTCAGCCGATTCATAACTAAGATCGCCAAATTTTTTGAAAGGGGATCAAAGATTGCCGCTTGAGCTAGGAGCTCGTATTTACACCTAACTGTAGAGTAATAATTTCAAGCATGTCCGTAACGTCCAAATCTTGCTGCGCTATTAGCTATTCTTAATAGACCTTACTACTCATTACTTAGTTTTAATTTGGAAATAGGCAGTTGCATTCTTTTATTGGTGGCATTAAGCTGCGAATTCGCTTACGTACTTTTTTTAAGAAACCTCATAATTGCCTTTATTTTAACAAACCTTTATTTTTTAATAAACCTCACAATTACCTTTATTTTAACTAAAACCGGTTGAATTTCTTTTGATCCTGCCTGTGATACCAATTTCAACCTATGCGCAAAACAACCCCGTGTTTCCGCCCGCCTTGTGTGCACTTTTTATCTTCACCAATATAGTGGGCAGTTCCGCTAATACAGCTATCTTGCTCACGGGATAAAGGTTTTTTGATTATATCGACTGTTTGATTATGCAGTGCTGGAACCAATGTAGACAATACTGCTACAACAACAACAACAATACTGTTTTTCGAGTCTCTCTCTCACAATTATTTTAACCGCTTGTTGATCGATTAAGTGCTTCTTTTTAGCAAAAACTAGATTGATAAAATATTGCGCTTTTGCTGAACGTGGTTGAACACAAGAAGCTAGCATGAACCAGTCTACAGTTTGTTGATCCGTACTTACACAATTGTTACTGTCGACGCTGACTATTGCTGTATGCTCTCGCCTTGTAAAGTTTGAATATGTAGTAGATTGAATATTGCATATCAAATCATCATCACTACCTGACGTTGATGAATTCCCCTCTTTTTTCCTTGTCTCCTAATTTTCAATAATCCTGTAGAAAGTGGTAATTTTGTTGATGCTTGAAAATTGGCCCCTATAACACCTATTTTCAAATGTGGTACTAAGTATGATATTGCCAAATATGATATAAACAAATTTCCAAGTTATCAAGAGTCTCAAAATTATTTCAAAACTTATTCAAACAAAAATTATGTTTCGCAACCACGAGTTTAATTGCAGTCAATGAAAACGTATTTTTGTCGGGCACTAATCTCCCTGTTTCTTCGACTTTTTTCTGTCAGCTTTTAATAAGTGCGATCAAGGTTATACTATTTACATTGACTTTTCAAGAGCTGTTTTCTTATCTTGGTTAAAATTTCCTATATCCGATGAGGAAAATGCTGACCAAACCGTGGTTGATTGCCCATCGATAGCTTACACAAGCCAGGATGGGGATTATCCAGTTCATGCTCTCACAGGAATCTTAGGTCATAAAAAATTGGGTTTACGGATAAGTAATAAAGAGTATAAACTGGTCTAAGCCACCGACAAACGTAACCCCAAGCCATGAATATTGATATAGAAATGTATTAATGTGTATGAGTACTTATTAGTACAATTCAGCGATGTGGATGGAACGACGATATGGTTGGAATCCTATAAGGCAAACGATGTGCAGGAGCCATCTCCACCGCAACTCATAAGAAGTGTACTAAAATAAGCCGCGATTCGCGGTACTCCAATATTAGGTCCATCATGTATAAGCAGTTCAGATACAAACGAACAGTGTTAGTAAATTTTAGATTTTATTATATGGAGGGAATTTCAGGATATCACGTGCCTCAACCGAACGGGGGGCACAACTCTTAAAAGACTGGAGAGTGTCTAGAGACAACTCCTCAGATCAAATATATATATATAATTGGCGCGTACACCTTTTTTTGGGTGTTTGGCCGAGCTCCTCCTCCTATTTGTGGTATGCGTCTTAATGTTGTTCCACAAATGGAGGGACCTACAGTTTGAAGCCGACTCCGAACGGCAGATATTTTTATGAGGAGCTTTTCCATGGCAGAAATACACTCGGAGGTTTGCCATTGCCTGCCGATGGGCGACCGTAATAGACATTGTAACAGAGAAAGACATAAAATGCTGGACTTAGATAAGAGGCCGAAAAACTTCGAGCCGATTTACTTTTCGTCCTTCTCGTTAAAATCCCTAAAGGGATTGGTGTATACGCTTATCAAAGGCAAATCAGTAGAGACTGCACCTCATTTGCTGATTGACACAATTGATAAGTCAATTCTTTATCAGGAATATACCCTTACTGCCTTTTTGGACATGCACTCAGGATGCAGTTTGGATGCATGATGCATCAATAGCACATCCCTGAAGCAATTACAACCTCGCTTTCGGAGATAGAAGTAAACAGTGTGCTAGTCTCGTTTAAAAAACGAATGCTAATCGGACTGACAATAAGTGCAGAATTAATTAAATGGAACTTCTGTTAGAAATTTCCAAACGGAGGTACATCTCACGGTAGGATAGTCCCACCACTGCTGCAGAACCTGGCGATCAATAGTATCCTCAAGGAAGGAAGAGAATAATATTAGAGGAAAGATAATTACATACGCCGATGATATAGTAATAGCAATATCGGAAAAAAACCTTCCAACATTTTGTAATCTTCACAAAAATCTCTCAACAACACAACAATCGAGGGCTAGGAGAAAATCCAGAGAAAACAGTTTTGTTACTCTTTAGGGTAATTGTAAGGCTAATAATTAGCGATAAGTGAAAATCAGTTATCTTACTAAGTATGAACATAAATAAATGATTGTATTTGCTCCATTGATTTCATTGCAATCAACCCAAATTAATCTAAAAAAGATTACAGTCAAGTTGACAGCAATCGATGAATTATGGTAGATTAGAGATTGTAATTTTTACTATCATTAAAGTCAATCAATTTTGATTGCAATTGAATTAGTTGAGTAATCGTTGATTGCTAAAAGACATATTGCAGTTTTTTACTGCTCTGCAGTGTACTGCGGCCGCCGTCGCCGAATAGGTTGGTGCGTGACTACCACTCGGAATTCAGAGAGAATGTAGGTTCGTAGGTTCGGTGAAACACCAAAATGAAGAAAACGATTTTTCTAATAGCGGTCGCCCCTCGGCAGGCAATGGCAAACTTCCGAGTGTATTTCTCCCATGAAAAAGCTCTTCATAAAAAGTATCTGCCGTTCGGAGTTGGCTTGAAACTGTAAGTAACTCCATTTGTGGAACAACATCAAGACGCACGCCACAAATAGGAGAATGACCTCGTTCAAACACCCAAAAAGGGTGTACGCGCCAATTATATATATAATATATTGCCACGACTTGCAACGGTACAAGATTTTCTGTAAAAAAAATTATGAATAATGTCATCGAAGTTACAATTTTCAACAAGAAAATAATTATTAATTATTTTATTCCTATGATTCTAATGATATAATAAGCAAATGGTAATACATAGTACAAGTTTAGATTTGGTCTAAGTTTGGAAAATCCGTGCTGTTCATATGTGGCCAGCTAATGCGTCGGAAAACCTAATTTGTTTATTTATTTATAAGAAATATAATAATTAATAATTACAAATTATAATTTAATTACTACTAAGACTATCAGTTGCAATGTATTGCAATAGATTTCAAGTAAGCTTTACGCTTTGAATAGTATGAAATTAGATGGCATAAGTTAGTTTATCTTAATTGATAAAGCTAAAAGTGTTTGTGCGGCCGCCGTAGCCGAACGTTGGTTCGAATCTCGGTGAAACACCAAAATGAAGAAAAACATTTTTCTAATAGCGGTCGTCCCTCGGCAGGCAATGGTAAACCTCAGAGTGTATTTCTGCCATGAAAAAGCTCCTCAAAAAAATATCTGCCGTTCGGAGTCGGCTTAAAACTGTAGGTCCCTCCATTTGTGGAACAACATCAACACGCACACCACAAATAGGAGGAGGAGCTCGGCCAAACACCCAAAAGGGTGTACGCG
>JAYXIM010008969.1:0-10575 GCA_037575425.1 Anastrepha fraterculus | reverse complement strand
GCTGCTTCAGCTGGGAAATTAGGACGTATGCACCGGATCCTTACAGCAGGTATGAAGTGCGCCGCGGTAGCTGTGATCACCTTGTGAAATGCGCACATATATAACCGTTTCGGCTTATGGAACTTAGCAAGTAGTGGCACGTGCAGTTGTAATAGAGTTTTGCCTCTTCGGCTGCTTTGCGATTTAACACTTACACTAACGCCGCTCACACTGCTTTCTTTGCATGTGACAAGAGATTGACTGTTGCTGAAGTGGAAAAATATTCAACTAACTCTAAATGCTTTGTTTTTGTCTTCATAGAGCATACAAATATCCCCTTTATACCACTTCAACTTATTGTATTCGTATATAACTTTCAAGTACCTTCATACTAATACTTCTATGTCTGCTGATATGTTTTTTATGACTTTCCTTGGAATCAACATACCTTATTTCTATCCTTTACGGTCTCTCTTTGCTTATGATTTCTATCTGCATCTATAAATACATACATACATTTGTATGGATGTGTGTAGTGCATATCCGACTCATGCATTTTTTGCAATGCAATTATACTCATTGTGATATTTTTCTTCATCAGCAATGCAGAAATTAAATGGCAATTGAGCAATGCGCAAATGTGCTTGAAAAGTGGGATGGTGAATGACGGTAACGTAGTTTGAAAAAACTTTGAAGCATTGTGGAAGAAAATTGAAAATGCGAGAAAAGTGAAAAATAAAAAATGAAAATACAAAAATAAGGATATTGAAAAAAGCGCAAAGCAGCGAAAAGCCATTAAGCAGATATGAGAAACGCCAGGGAAACTATTGTTTGTGGCTTGGCAGATATAAGATATTGCAATTTACTTTAAGCACTCAAAAGAGTAGCTATCACGAAAAACAAATGTACTTAAGAAGCTGCGAATGCTTGCTGATTGGAATGGGAAATATTTAGTAAATAATATTTGTATGTAAATTAGGGAGACTGGGAGTACAAATCATCACTTGGCAGTGCTGGCAATAATACAATACCAAGGCTCAGTACTGGCTATATGAGTCATATCTCTAAGAGACCCGCAAAGGCTCTCTCCTTTTTCCATACAAAATATTAGGCGACGTAAAAGTTCTGAACGTTTTCCGCCACATGTCTTTAGTGGGCCATAACTGATGTATTGTATAGAGTTACAATATTTGCCCATTGGAAGGTGTCTTTATTCTACAAAAACTAGTTCCTAGAAAGTTTCGCTTCTAGTAAAGCCAGTTGTATCTTACAGCGAACTACAATAGGTGTAAGAAAACGGAAAATTCGTTAAATTCTTTGATACTACTACTAAATGAAAAGCGGAAGCACGCGACCAAAAAAAGAGTGTGTTTTTTATGGACGCAACACCGCATCGAATGCAATGGTAATGCAATAACGGAAGTAATTCAGTTCTAAATGCATGCACTTCAAAGGCGAGACAAGTGGTAGGGCAATCTTCCAAAATGTCGATAAAATCTTGGAAAACGTGGATATGGGCGGTGACAGTTTTTTGAGATGGGCAACATGCCATTTACTTCAATTACTTTGAAAACCCAAAACTATCACATAATATGTAGATATATTCAATTGAATTCTCATTGAAGCAATTTCGATTACATTTGGTAAGGAAAAATATTATCTTTCACGAGGGGAACGTACCACCGCACAAGTTCGCAGACGTGATAGCATATTTTGGAATGTTTGCTCATCCAGTATTTTCTCCCGATTTAGCTCCCAGCAACTATTTATTTGCTGTTTTAAGGTAGGCGATCCTCCAATAACTGGTAAACACAACTACTGTCTGCATACTGCGTCTATTGCACTGGGACTGAAGGGTTTTCGAAATAGCATATGAAGAAATGGAGCTCCATTTCTTTCTCGCTTTCCTGAGAAAAGAGTTGTGCAGTTCCCCTTTAACAACAGTCACAAGAATGAGACCAGCTAAGTTGATTCCTTTTGGGAAAGTTGATCAGCAAATTTCATTTCCCTCAAGTTATTCATATTCTGTTTTTGTATAAGAGATTTAGGTCGATTTGGGGTCATGGATGAAACAAATGCCTGTTTTGAAGGTTCTGGGAAATGCATTGTCTTGAGAGCACCAAAAAAGGTGGTTTTGCTCCATAGAGCATTTCTTCAATATGAGGTGCGTACAAGCCTTTCTTATATGTTAGGTTATGGAATTAAGTAAGAATAAAAATGCAATTTACTGAAATAAAGGGTGATTTTTTAAGGGCTATAACAAAGTTAAAAAACACACGTAAAATTCAGAAAAATTTGAATTTGAAATTTTTATTTAAATCTATAGTACAGTCCATATATATTAATGTTTGAAGATTATTTCATGCAAATGTTGACCGCGACTGCGCTTCAAATGGTCCATCCGCTTAGTCCAATTTTAGCATACTCTTTCCAATGTTTCGGCCGGTACAGCGGCGATATTTTCTTCAGTTCGCACTCTACGTAATGGTGGTTTGATGTCCAATAATGTAAATTTGGTCTAAATTTAGTCACAATAGCTCGAATAGCCGCTTCAGTGGGTCGATTAAACACGCAGTTTTATAATAGAATTCAATGATTTGCAAGCTTTGTTCGTTTGTAAGACGATTCATGGTTAAATTATAGACCAAACTGAAGATGTTTGACAGTGAAACAAAACACGAAACATACGTTAGCTGTTTAAACCAACTGTTTAAAAAGACAATAGCTAAAAAATCACCCGTTATTTCCACGCTACTTAAGACTAAAAAGACTTCTAGACTATTGCAGTGTTTCTCAAGTTGAATGGATGGCAATAATTAAGACCAGGTTACTTGTACAGTGTGATGAGATGCTAGGAAATTATTTATACATTTTCACCAAGGCAGTCATGAAATGACGCACATCTCGGTTCCTGGCCATTGTGAATATTCCTAACGAGAATATTGGAAACGATATTAGTATACCCTTACAAACATGTAAGCTAGTTACCTTTGAGGAAATCGTAAGAGAAGCGAATGAAAGATGGCGTAATGAAACCATTGAAAGTGGAGAATCGCCATAATCACAGAATCTCTGCTACGCCGAAATAAGCACAGCCTTTGCACACTGATTTCTGTTATATCGGCGTATTGCCTAATAGGCAGACCAGCTCAGAGGCTAGGCGTGCAGACACATGATTTATGCAAAAGCTGTCTACACGAAAAAGATGAAGATACGATCTCACACCTTTTGTGTCAAACGTCCTACTCTATATACACGAAGATTCACGTCTTTAGGTAGACAAATGTTTCATGATTTTCTTAGATCAGGGAACATCCACAATTTTCACAAGGGTTTTAAGAAGTTCACATGGGTTTTAAGAAGATCAGGACAGGTTTCCTATGCAGTATCACAATGTGTGTGTGTCATAGTGGACAGCCGCTACAACCTGATACAAGCAGACCAAAAACGCAATCTGCATTTCCCCTCCTATGTATATTTCGATAAAAAAAGTCTACAATCAGATAGAAAGCCCAAGAACAACCAGATCTTTTATTGACTCAGACAATTGAAATAAATAAAGCCCCATGAGTAATTCTTTTATGTGGTTGAATTAAAATTGGAAAATCGAGTTTAAAAAATAAAATTTAAATAATTTTTTTGTACGTTAATAGCATTTTCCAAAACGAAGTTACATACATACATTCATATATAGGTTTTTAATTAAGATGCGGTAAATTTTACAAATCTTATTTGCTCTGAAAAGTGAAGTTATTTTTTCATTATCTACAAGCTGAGACTAGTCGCCTTCAAGTGATTCGAGCATGGATTTCGGGTCTTGCAGGTATCTTGTAGCCGTCGAAATATCAAGTCTAACTACACAACAGCAAATGCTCATGAAAAATTTGTCGAAATTAAAACTTTGGTTAGACACTGTTGGTAGTATACTTTATTAAGTCAACACGTCGATTCGACGCCAAGGCGGTATTCACAAACAATTCATATTTAGTAGCTACAAAGAAATATTTCTTTCCGCCCGCAATGAAGTAGAGTGAATACTTGAGGGAGGTGAAAGAGCATTCCCAACAAACTGTGGGGACATTTAACGGTGGTTTTGTTATGTAAACAAACATACACATGTACGCACATAGCTACAGACATGAAAGATGCATAGCAACAGTACCACAGTTTGGCGGCTCATGCAACCGCAAGATATATTTATGATATGAGGAAAGGCAAATAAAAACAAAAGCAATGGCAAGTACTGTAAAAGCGAGACTATGGTGGGACTTCCCTAGTAACATATGTGTGCATGTAAATATGTATGTAATTGTTCGTGTCACCATAGTCATATTTACACGTACGTGGGAGTTCATAAAAAAGATAACTCAAATACACAAAAAAGCTCATTATTACATAACATATTTGCACGCTCGATTGTGTGCCATGTAACGAGGAGGTGTCGCATGATGTGAGTGTTTGAGTCTAGTACAAACTTTTGGAATGAGATTGTTATTGCTGCGGTTGATGTTTGCCGTTCTGCGTGGTTAAGATTGCTGTACTGCCTGCTTTCTGACTTCCTTTTCGCTTTCCTTATGCCACTCTACGCTTTGCATACTAATTAGCATTGCGGATGTGTTATTTATGAGTTCGTGTGTATTTGTGTACTTTTTTCACCCACACATCAGTGATGGTAAATGTAGGGAAAATTCCCTACATGTAGGGATATTTGTCGAAAAAGAAGGACAGATTTTTTTAAATTCTGTAAATGTAGGGAATTTTCAAAAAGGACAGAAAAAATTTTACAATAGCGGGAAATATTAAAAAAGTTCATTTAAAATAAAAAGCCGCAGTAAGATTTCATGCCAGTATTTTTTTCCTTATGGCAGCATACTTTTAAAGCGTTAATACGGCAACATTGTCATTTTTTCTTCGTTAACGCTAACGCGATTTTTTCTTTGCGCGAAAATTGTTAGTTGTCCCGCGTTTTTTTTTTTAGTTTTAGCTTTTTTTATATTTAAAATTTATATATTTTACAGAAATGAGCTCTCCTCTTCGACGACTTTCGAGGAACACCAGGAGAAAAATTCAAGTATCGGAAACAAAAGTTCAATAAGAAGTGGCTTGACGACGACAATTTTAGTGGCTGGTTGAAAACTGTGGCTAACGATCCATTCAAACGCAAATGTGCTGCGTGCGACAACGTTTTGAACTGCGGCAATTCTGAGTTGCAGAAGCAAAACCGTACAAAAAAAATAAAAAGACAATAAAAAAGACACCTAAAATAAACAGTTTTTTTTTAAGAAAAAGCCGAGTAATCCAAATGGTTCCAGAAATTTCGAAATAAGATTTAGCATTTTTTTCGCTGAGCATAATGTCGCCCTGCAAGTGGTGGACCATTTTATCCCAATCTTAAAAGTAATCGTGCCGGATTCTGAAAAAATAGAAACTCTGTCTTATTTTAAACAGAACTGAATGTAATGGAAAAGTGTAATTTTTAGTATTTTTGCTGAATTTTTCTTCATATATGTGTTTATAATATAATAAATATGTGTATTTATATATATTTTTGAAATAAAATTTCTTATTAAAGTTTCTTATAAAGTGTCAAAATAGCACCAAGCCCAAAACTTATGCAAATAATTCAATTTTGACGTTGCAAGTGCCTCATTATAGTGTAAACACAGGAGAAAAATATGTGGGGAATTTTGTAGGGAAAATTTTTTGAAGCGTAGGGAAAAGTAGGGAATTTTTTTGGGCTGTGTAGGGATTTTTCAAAAAATCATTTACCATCACTGCCACACATTGCTTGTTGTCATTATTAAAGTCGTTGCTTACTTGCAAACATGCTGCGCGTGCTCATTACGATTTCTACTATTTTTCTACATTCTGTTTTGTTTTTTTTATGGTTCATTTTGCTAAGAGACTGTTGCACATACATACATACATACGTAGTTATTCTTTTTGATAATTTGTGTTTCTAAGTGTAATTTAAGCCGAGAAGCAAGCATCTTTTATCAGAGTACATATTTCATCGGAGAGTTAAAAATTGTATTTGCCAGCAAAAAAAAAAAAATAAAAAATTAAAAGACAAAATAGCAACGATAGTAAAATTCTTATCTTTGTACTGTAAAATATTAGAGATGCAAAGCTGGCTATTTTAGACAAGAAGGCGTCAATTCTGAGTTTTAAATTATATCTCTATTCATATGTAAATATGTATGTATGCGTATAATGTATATGTATGTATATGTATAATATATGTATAAAAACTGCTGCCCGATTTTAACCATTTTTCATACCGTTGTAAAGCCTGTGAGTCGTAGATAGTTTGTATGCAACACCCATTTTAGTAGTAGTGCTGCCACTTTTTTGTTTAAAGAAAATATTTATTAAACAGTAGATATATTGGAGGGTATTGCAGCAATCTTTCCCGAAAACAATTTTTTCATAGCGTTGCCCCCCTGAATTTTATGGCAAAAATAGCAGTTTATCTCAAAAAGGGTTCTTTCTTCAAAAATGGGCATAAGTATAATATTATTGCAATCTAGTCCAAAGACAATTTTTTCGATAGCGTTGCCATCTAAATCTCAAATTGCTACTTTTGCTACTCTAAAAAAAGTGATTTAATAAAATAATAAAAATATTATTTAAGTAGTAGATTTTAGTATTAGTACAAATCAATTCTTTGATAGCGTTGCCACCTGCATTTTATCCCAATTTACTAAACAAAATGTTTATTAAGGTATTACAGCAACTATTCCAGAATTACGTTTTTCGGTGGTACTGCCACCTGGATTTTATTTGGAAAATAGCTGTTTATCTCAAAAACAGGTTATTTATCAAAAGAACAAGTAGGCATAATATTACGTAATCAATTACACGTTTTTCGTTGTGATAGCGTTGCCACCTGCATTTTGTATATGAATAATAAAGTTTATCTAAAAAAAATATTAAATAAAATAAAAAACATTGGCATTAGTATTACAACAAAATTTTTTTGATAGGGTTGCCACATGAATTTTATTGCAAGAATAGTCATTTATCTAAAAAATAATTATTTACCTATAGTAAAAAATGGGCAAAAGTATACACCAGTATATTTCAGAAACAATTTTTGCAATGGCGTTGCCACTTGAATTTTATGGCAAAAATAACAGTTTATCTAAGAAAAAAGTTATTTATTAAACTAAAAAGTCGGCATAAGTGTTATAGCAATCTTCTCCAAAAATAATTTTTTTTAATAGCGTTGTCACCTGAAGTTTATGGCAAAAATATCAGTTTATCTCAACAAGGGGGTTTTCTTCAAAAATGGGCATAAGTATAATATTATTGCAACCTCCTCCAAAGAAAATGTTTTTAATAGCGTTGCCAGCTAAACTTTTTTTTAAATAGTGATTTATCTGAAAAAAGTGATTTAATAAAGTAATAAAAAAATAGATTTAAGTAATATATTTTAGTATTACAAAACAATTTTTTTGATAGCGTTGCCACCTGCATTTTATGACAAAAATATCAGTTTAACCCCAAAACCTATTATTTATTAAAAGTAGGCAAAGTATTACGTAATATATTCGTAATTTTATTGCAGGAATAGCAATTTACCTAAACACATTGTTGATTAAACAAAAGGGAGTAAGTATTACAGCAATCTATTCCACAAACACGTTTTTCGGTGGTGTTGCCACCTGGATTTTATTTGAAAAAAGGCAGTTTATTTCAAAAATAGATTATATACTACAAAATGAGCATAAGTATTATACCAATCTACTCCAAAAACATGTTTTAATAGCGTTGCCACATAAATTTTGGTGAAAGAATAGCAATTTGTTTAAACAAATTGTTTATTAAAATAAAAAATAGACACAAGTTTTACAGCAATCTATTATAAAAACAAATGTTTGATAGCGTTGCCATCAGAATTTTATGTGAAAATAGCAGTTTATCTCAAAAACAAGTCATTCTTAAAAATAAAGAAATAAGCATAAGTATTACAGCAATCTTCTTCAAAAACTTGTTTTTTAATAGCGTTGCCACCTGAATTTAATAGCAAGAATAGGAATATATCACACATTCCAGGTGGATATTAAAAAGAGATAGGAGCAAAGGTGTTCAAACAAGCTAAAGAAATACTTTCATCTGGAGTTGCCAACTATTTTTCTAAAAATTTAAAAATTTATGTTTATTGTATTATATAAAAGTATATAATAAACAAATATATGCGCATATATCAGTTTAAGATGTAAATAGCTTTAATCCCATAAAATTTTTGAAAGGCGTTGCCATTTAATTTTAGAGAAAAATTTTAATTAATAACAGAATTTAATTACAGGCTTAGGATATGGGCATACAAAACAATTTGTTGCAATGAATAGACTAATCTTTAACTAAAATTATTTGTGACAATTCGCAGAAGTAACTGAAAATGACTCTGCGATTAGCCAATGATCACACTTTTATTCGAGGATTCTTGCTCTGAGGATTTTTCGACGGAGCTCATTATGAGTTGAAATACTTAATCTTTTGGCCCAGGTATTTTGGTAGAAAAACAAATGAGATAAAAAAATATATTATATATGTTTTGGAAGTTCTCAGCCTTTTCCACTGCCTTATTTCCTTCCAATTTGGTGTATATTTTCTTGCTTGCTGATGATGTTTACATCTTATCTGCTTCTTCATTTAATTTTTAATTGTAGGTACTTCTGGAACTTTTACTTGTAAGATTACTTGCCGTGTGCGTGAGGATAGCAACAATAATTCGCTTATACCCACTTTTGTTTGTGCTACGTCGATGCGCAGCATCCTTACGTTGCTAATTAAAAATTGTGCGAGAACAGTAAAAGACATGCCACTACACAAAAACCAAGAAAAAAAAATAATACAAAAATTAAACAGAAGAGCATAATTTTCCTCAAAAAAAAAAAGAAAGACAATCTGGCTGAATAATAATGTACCTTTACAAACATGCATACATATTTATCTTATACCGCAGAAAGAAGTCGAAGCCGTCTGAAGCGGAATTGCTGCGTGCAAAATCGCTAACAGGAAACGGAAACACGTTGCGGAAATGTGGTTGGCGAGTGCATAAAAGATTCATTTGTATGCGTATATGTCTGTGTGTGTATGCTGACTTTATTTTTCTTAAACCGCAAACGTTTTTAATGCCACTCATTTTCGTGCAAATATTTAAGTAGACATTTGCATGCGTAAAAATGTCATTTTGTATGTTAATATAAATACGCATACATACATACATTGTAATACAAACACTCATACATTTATGTAATATATAATCACTATGAACACACACATTTTTGTGTATACATTTTTAATTACATCCGCAAATGCCAGTTACAGTTAAACGGCCGAAAGGAGAAGCTTTAATTGTCGAGTTAATCTGACAGGCCTCAGCAATAAGATATGCGATAAGCTGGATATTAAAGATAAATGAGCAGAAAATACGAGTGGAATGTCGAAGAAAAATTACAATTTATTTGAGTTGAGGAAGAATTTAAAGGAAATATTCATAGAGTAGCAGCAAATTATGTGAGTATTATAAGTATATTTTGGGCACACGGCGTATACGCAATAAAAAGCAAATTGGCTGCATTAGAGGAATTATATTAGCTTATTTTGAACCAAAATCAGGAATAGGAAAACTTGTAGGAATATGGAAAATAATAGGAATAGGAAGAAGAGAGGAAGAAAAGAAATAATAACAGGAAGAAGGATTTTGAGTGGTAATAAGAAGAGGAATTAATATGCGAAAAGGAGTAGGAAAAGCTAAATTAATAAGAGTACGAATAGGAGTAGCAACTGGGACAGGAGTAAGAAAAGGAAAAGGAAAAAAAATACTGAAAGTAGGAATTGGAATGCTTAAAGAAATTGGAAAAGAAGACTGGAAATAGGAGGTTTGGAAAAGGAATATGAATAGGAGTAAGAAAAGGAATAGGAATGGGAGTAGAAATATGAATAAAAATAGGTGTGGAAGTAGGAATAAAAATAAGAATAAGAATAAGAATAAGAATAAGAATAAGAATAAGAATAAGAATAAGAATAAGAATAAGAATAAGAATAAGAATAAGAATAAGAATAAGAACAAGTACAAGAACAAGAATAAGAATAAGAATAAGAATAAGAATAAGAATAAGAATAAGAATAAGAAAAAGAAAGAAAAGAATAAAAAAAGAAGCAAAGAGGGAGTAGGGATAAAAATGCGGATGTGAATGTGAGAATATGCAGTGAAATAACAATGGCTACTACGAATGTGTCTGGAATACAAGCAGCGAGAAAAAGTCCACAAAGGGAAACTCGCGTGCTTATCAGAATATGTTAACCGATACAACTTTTTACATAATAACACTTATCTTATGAAAAAAATCGCAGCAGCTGATTGATTAACAGTAATCGTAACTAGAGCTCTGTTTTGCTGCTTTACGCTAATTTATTTATTGCAAAGGACATTCGCAGACAACGAAAAATATCAAGAAAACTTACAAGAAATATCAATGAGAAAATGGAGAAATACAAAATTTCCCATCCAAAAATATATGAACACTAGGGTGGCCCAAAAAGTTTAAAATTATTGAACACTTATTGAGAAACTCATCAGAATTG
>JAYXIM010008968.1:0-10597 GCA_037575425.1 Anastrepha fraterculus | reverse complement strand
GGAGTGCCAGACTGGTACGTCAACCATTTCACCTACCTAACTATTTTTGAAAAAAAGGACCATTGATTACTAAGCTCGACTTGAGAAAGTGATTCACCATTTCTTAAGGGGGTGGTAGGGTTTAGCGCTAAAAAAAAAACACTTTTTTTTTGAATTTTTTACAGAAATATGGCTTAAGATACTTTAATAAAATCAGTTGCATGTTATTGTACATCTTTTCAATAAGTTTTTAAAAAATATTAATAATAAAATATTGACAAATAAGCCCATGACAGAGTTTTTTTGGAGATATGTTTTTCGAGAGGTGCTCTGCGGTGCCACTCGGCATTCGTCGTAGAATCATCTGAAACTAAAAAAGTCGAATTTTTCAGTTAAAGTATGACGTAAGAATCCACTACCCCCCGCCCCCCCCATTAATAAATTTTTTTTTTTTCATTTTTGTAGTTTTGGTGGCAAAAAAAACGTAAAACGAGCATTTTTGGCGAAAAATTTCGCCATATTTGTAAGTGAAAAACAACCTTAAAAAAAAAATAAAAATAAAAACAGTGTGGGGGGAGGTATTTTTGATTTAGAAAACGTGTGCCAAATTTGAAAAGAATCGGTTAAATAGTTTCGGAGTTGTGATTGGCACCGACTTTTAAGAAGTCGTTTCGGGAAAAACGCGTTTGAAAAAATGACTCTGAGAAATTATCGATGCTTCGCATTCGAGGTAGAGTGCCTACAAAGGCTATAACTTTGAGAGTTCTGCTCCGATCCACTTAAAATTTTGACACAACATTCTTGAAATGATTTACTATAAGATGAGTGAAGAAAAAAATTTCGATTTTGTGACCCTACCCCCTCCCCCCCCCTTAACATCAAGGTCACTTTATGTAAATGCAGAACAAGTAATACTAAATTGAGATTTATGAATTTATTGTTAGCCTCTAAGTAATAGAGAATATTCAGTAATAGAATGCAGACACAGCTGGAGCTTTTTTCTTCAGGTTTTTTAATTAATGCATAAATAATAGATTCCGGTATAAAGCACTTTTTTCAGTGCTTATTATCCTCCTAATATACATATAAGTACATACCATATATTTTACTGAAGCACACTATTTCATTCATTTTGAGACTGTTGAAGCATACAATCCTCCTCAACGCCTTTCTGCAGTCATCCCTTTCAAATCACTTCTCCAACTTCACCTCACAAATATTTCAAATTAACTTTAGGAATTTGCCATACTTTCCAGCGTCAGTGTTTACTTTTCATTAAAAACGGATTAAAATGTTTACTTAATTATATTTCTACATGTATCCTACTTATTATGCCACACTTTCTCTTTGTTATCCATTTAAATAGTTTTTGTTGACCAAAAAAGCACAACCAAACGCACAAAAAAACTTATTTTCCATAATGTTTGTGTCTATAGAAAATTAAGCTTTAAAGTTTTACGTTTGGTTGCGGTTGAATGAGGATGGGTTTGCCCAACTTAATTACCAAAAAGGGAGTATTTATTACATCATTACGTCGTGCACTCATGGAAAATGAGTGAGCCGTTGGGCGGAGTAGGCGTTAGCGATTTGCCCAAGCTTAATTAAGCGAATGTGAATTATGAAATGTTAGTGCAAAGTTTCCCAACAAAATTAGCCAATTAAGCGCATTATGTGTTCATCATTTTTGGCATCTCCCAAACTCTGTAACTCAAATTAATTTTCGTCAATGTTTCGGAATGTCTAAGCTAATGGGTGGAGGTAGTTGAATACTCGTAGAAGGCTTTGTATTTATCTATAAAGTGGATACCTATATTTAGCGCCAGCTGTAATTGAGCTGTACATAGGTAAAACAATGAAAAATAGTTTAAACTGTATTGCCGTTGATGGGATGATATTTGACAAGCTTGTAATCTGTGTGCCGTAATTTGGCGAAAAGTTATAGTGTGTTTTTGTTCGTGACACATGTGAGAAGACGCCTTGCACACAGAGCCCAACAGCATTAAAAGCTATTTCAAGTAATTAAACTTTCAGAGATGAATATCTTACGAACTTATTATTCGTGAGTTCCTGTGGGCTCGTTTGTAAAAGTACGTCACATATGCAGCGATTACCAATAAATCCACACAAATTAATCTGCCCGTTGCAAAACTGGCAATCAGCTGTCACGGCTGTTCCGAGAGGTTTTACTTTAAATAAATTGGTTTTGTGGAATATTTTAGAGTTTTTAGATTGTTTGATTATTATTAACCCGATCCTTCTTTTGGTCCTGTTTAAGAATCCTTTTTAAAGGGTTATAACCATAAATCCATAGAAAATTAAATTTTAGGAAGTCACCTGCAGGCTTAAGTCATTAGCTATAATAGAAATATGTTCAATTCATGTCCAAAGTAGAAATTCACGTCCAGTCTGGCCAAACCCGGGTGCTCAACGTAGGGTTAATTACGCAATTTGCTGCTAGTAATAGGCAGTTGGAAGAAATCCGTAAACGACGTCTACTTAAGCAACAATTCGAATAGCGAAACTCGTTATTATTATTATACCATTTTTTCCATATTTCTTTCCTTTTACTTCTATTGCAGTATAGGATGTCTAAACTCGATATTACATTTTATAGTAAGCAATAAAAGCCAAAGCGCCTTTTTTCTGTAATTTGAATGCTTAATTAATAATATCTAATTGAAATTTGATTATAATTATGTCGGCAAACATCTTTTCTTTGCCGGCGTCTGTTTTATTAAGTTTTTACTTCGACGTTTCTCCTTACATTCGTCATAATAATTACCGATAGCGAAAAAAGCACAGGATTGTGCTGAAAAACGTGCCTTGATAATTCAAGATTATCTTATAATTTCGGAATTCGGGAGAGAAATTTTGCATGGGTAATCTCGCTTCTTACTTACGAATTGGGAGTTAAGCTGAAAAGAGTGGGTATATGTGATCCTACTTAGGTATACTATAGTATATTATATGTTGTTATTAGGAAATCCGGTTGGACTGTTGTAACCTTAATTGTTCTTAACATACAGAATTCTGTTGGAAAACAACTACGAAAAAATCGCCCATTGCTCTGTGAAAATCATATTCTACCCCCAATTTGGGTCGAACTTTTTAGTTTTTTTTCTCATGTAAAGGCCAATGGTGATATTTTGAAATGATTGTATGGGGAACCTCCCAGGGGAGTTCCAGGGGGTGCGCCACTGACATGGGTGGATCGGCCGCCCAAAGTAAGTGGGGGTCGGTCATACATTTGGACTCGATTGGAGCACTCTAAATGGGTCAAAGTGGGATTTTTCGTTCCACCCAAATTGGGGAGCATCAGAATTCGTTTTAGAGGTATGGTTCCTTCGGCAAAGATTCTTATTTTGATCCCTAGAATACGATTTTCACAGAGCAATGAGCGATTTTTAAATCGACCCGCCCTAATACATATATACATATGTTCTTATACAAGTTTATAATGCTTCAGAGCATTTTTTTAAATTTGTCGTCGATTACACTCCTGGAATCTGGCTTCCGTACTCCATGCCACTCGCCGGAGAAGAAATGTCGGGATAGCATAAAACTCGCGGGCAATATTTTCTTTTAGTGCTGAGATGGTCGCTGAGTTTGTTTCATAAACTTACTTTCCTCCACGGAAAGAAGTCCATAGGGATGTGATTGGGCTTCATGGAGGCCAGAACATTTCACCGAAACGGTTTATCAGTTTACTAGGGAAGAAATCACGTAGTAGCGCCATAGTCTCTTTGATCGTGAGCGTCAGCGCGACGCCTGAAACCATGTGTGTGTGCTTAAGGAATAATGTATCTCATTATTGGCAAAAAATAAAAGCTTGGCATATGCGGATAAGAGACAAGACTGAACTTGAAAATACACACCCAGCCATTACTTTGGGTCTGTGAAGTTACTGTTAATGTTTTAGTAATGGGTTCTCTCTTTTAAGTGACCAATAGCGGATCGAACTTATCGCTCAGAAGTTTTACCCAAATTGTAATCGTAAGGCATAACCTCTTGCCCGATTTTAATTTTGAAGGGGATAGTATAAGATCCTTCCTCAATATTTCTAGCACAAATATTTTTGGAAGGCTCAGAAGGCATACGAATCATTGGCCAAGAAATACGCTTCGATTGCGAACGCACGTTATTCAACCGTCTACTGCGACATCATGACTAAATAATCTGCACGATTAACGAAGCAAACGAGATCCTCCGCGTTACCTCCCGATCATACGCTCAGCGGTTAAGGAGAAACTTAAAATTGAAAGCCTAGTTCTACCACCGGACACCCAGTTTCTATTCTTACATATATTATTGGTGCCCAAAAGACTGAAATTCGACCAATTTCATCTTTATCTTTGTCTTTGTACCTTTATCTCTATCTTGGTGTTTATATTTATACTCATCTTCATCTTCACCTTCATCTCCATATGCATTTTCATCTTTATCTTCATATTTATCTCCATCTTCATCTTCGATTCATTTTTATCTTTATTCTTTGCTTATCTGCATATGCCCTGTCACCTTTGTCTTACTTTCAGTATTTAAATTTAACCTTTACCTTTATCCCTGTTATAGTCTCAACCTCAAACCTCTCCACAACATATTCCTTAAATTCGGTTTCACTATTGCAGCATACGTTTAGGGGGCATATACGCATGTCACAGCATTTTTCATTAGTGTCAAATTTCAACTAAGATTTTCGCTTCATATTAAATTTGAAAACTAATTAATTTTATTCAGCCAGAAGGCAAGTAAAAGGTTTCAAGTCCTTAGATCTGTTGATAAAAAAGAAATTCAAATATAAAAAACTGTATTCATAAAAAATATTCATGAAGAAAACAGAAACTCCTTATGAAATGCAAAACCAAAAGCAAAATAACCAACTTCTTCTAGTGTTCTGTGATGCATATGGAAAATTTAAAAGTTCTATTCAGTAGATTAAGCTCTCGTATACCAGCATTGATGCATACAAACATAATACATACAGATCGCGACAAAAGATAGCACCGCAGCATTTGGACCAATTTTGACATTTGTTTAAGGGAGAGAACAACATAAATCCAAATAAATCCAAATTTCCAACTTTGTACAAAAATTAGAAAAGTTCAGCAAATTCGGTAACGAGACCTCAACCTTTTACTTTATTCTACTTAAATTTGCTAAACTAAAGCTGCGTACCAGGCACGCTTCGTAGAGACGCTAAGAAAATAAACTGCAGAATTGTTATGAAAAATTTGTGGATTTTTTTTTTAATTTTTGTATAAAGTTTTAAATTTGGATTTATTTTCTTTTTGTTAGACAATGAGCTATACTTTTGAAAAAAATGTGCTAAGCATTCAAAAGAAAAAATAGTGAAAACTGCTGAAAATGTTGATGTCTTAGCGGTTTGTCGCAGATTGTACATGCGAAAATGCGCTGTTCATTAAAAAGGAATTTGATTCAATTAAATCGGCAATTGAATGTCGAAGGTAAAGAGAGGCGGGAAAGAGTGAGAATAAAATAAAGAAACTTTAATTAGCTCACTTAAAATGCAAATTGTGTAAAATTCACAGGCACACACATACGCACAAGCGGAACAACGCACGCACAGCCACCCAGAGAACAGACGAGCACGCAGTAATAATTACAACAATTACAACAACCATAACATCAGTACTTACGCGCATAATAGTAAATATGAAACGTAAATGGTGCGGCAAAGTGGAGCAAAGGGCAAAGTTTTACATAAAAATATACCTATACATATACACACATACATACATACATATGTACATAATGCCTTTGCATACTTACACATTTACATGATATACGTCTGCGTACATTTACTGTGTGTCGGTCGCAACGACAAAACGTCAATGCTGGCATATGCCATTTCAAAATCATCTACACACACAGATGCATACGTTGATGTGTGTACACTCCCACACACATCCACCGAAGCACCAATTTATACATTTATGTATGCGCTGCTTGGCAAGGAATTTCACGCACTCCCAAAACTAGCAGTAGCAACAAGTTCAACAAGAGGAGCGGCAGGAAATATGTCCAATTTTCAGGGAAATTTTCGGGAATAAATTATAAAATTCTTATTTGATATGCCATTTTATTGCGGTGCGAGTATGCAACTCATTTCCCTACTTTGCCCACAGCCGTCGCTTCAGTCAGTGGGCAAATCAATTAGCACAGAAGTCATCATCGCAAGTAACTGAGCCATATGAATGTTTGTGAATTGAAATTAATTTGGTAAATTAAGTTTAGAACTTTCACTTTGATGCAGGCAGTTCAACGGTATACAGTCGTGGTCAAAATATTTGCAATCGCTTTTGCGAGCGAATGAGTTTTTGCGTGATTGGTATTCGGAGGATTCGGGTTCTAGCGAGCATCATGAAATATCAAAATACAAATTAAGTGGATTCTGCAATAAAAAAGTTTGTCACAAAGATGGCTTAATCTTACGTTTTTATATAAATACGAGTATTGTAATGGTGTGTACACTTCTGTTAGGTGTTTGGCGCGCGTCTTGTTGTTGTTCCATAAATGGACAAACAAATCCATCTGCATCAAGACGCAACCTCTAAATTGATGAAGGAGCGCACCTGCTGAAGAATGAAGCGGCCATTGTTCTTTAACTTTTTATGGTCATTTATTCATTTTTATTTGCAAAGAGGTTTAAAAAAAAACTTGGGTAAAATTGTGAAGCCAGATTTTCGAAATATAAAAAAAATTTAAGTTAAATGAGCCGCATTACTAGTATTTTTCAAGAAATGCAGTAAAATGTAAAATATTTTTGTTCGCAAAGTAAACGGTTTGTAACAAAAACTTGGAAAAAATGGTCGTGTCAGATTTTCGAAATATGAAAAAAAATAAAAATTTGACTAAATGAGCCCCATTAATGGTATTTTTCAAGAAATACAGTAAAATGTAAAAATATTTTTGTTTGTAATGTAAACGGAAAATGGTGTTGACAGATATTCGAAATATCAA
Organism: Anastrepha fraterculus; assembly: GCA_037575425.1. Classification (NCBI taxonomy): domain Eukaryota; kingdom Metazoa; phylum Arthropoda; class Insecta; order Diptera; family Tephritidae; genus Anastrepha; species Anastrepha fraterculus. The sequence goes on along the minus strand of JAYXIM010008968.1, from coordinate 3,637 downwards.
AAAAAAAATTGTTTAAGGTAAATAAGCCGCATTAACGATATTTTTCAAGGAATACAGTAAAATGTAAAAAATGGAAACATATTGAAAAAATTGGCAGGATTGCCACCTATCGAAAAAAGTAAAAAAAAAATAGAATACTGCCATCAACCGGAATGTCTACGAAAGAAATATACACAATATTTTTTGCAGCATTGCCACCTATCAGAAAAACTAATAACAACGAAATAAATCTCTTTCTCTCATTTAAAAGTCACCGAAATCCATGTAAAATAATTGATATAAGATATTGAATAGTAGTAATAGCTACATTTATAGGATCCAAAGAAATGGCAAGAAAAAATAAATAGATTCATTACTTACCAGTTGAACGCGACTTCAGTGCTACGCGGACTTAAACATCGCCTATGTCCGTGCTATTGGCTAAAGGAATATATTGTTTAAATTTGGTTACAATCCGTTCGCTCGTTTTGGAGCCAAGTTTTAACAAAGAAAACGGCAACATGTTTATAAAATATTAAGGGAAATAAAAATAATAAGGGGATGCAAATAGGGATAAGGAAAATATAGTTAAAATGAGAATTTCTAAAAATTAGTAATACCAGGACAACGCTGTTTTCAAGAAAATGAAATTGTCTATGAATTTGCCAAATGCGGATCAGCGGTTCCCCCACGGGGACCAGAGCCAATACTCAGAATCAGTTCTAAAGGAATCATGAAGTGGATCAGCGATTAGGTAGGTATGCCATTTGCATAATGAGCGATGGTCCAGTCTAGAACGCTGCAGAGCTGCAAAGTGTTTTATGACAAGCCCGATCGGAAAACTATTGAACTTTCTTCTAAAACTTCGTAGAAAAGACGTTCGATTGACGAACGGTATTATTACAGGAAACAATCCATGAGATGAACATATGACCACCATTGGAGTCTTTGAGGACCCGATTTACCTGGCTTGCTTAGAGGAGGCGGATAGTACTGAACATTTTCTCTGTGACGGAGTAAGGCTGCGAATTTTAGGTTCCGATGTCATGAGGATGAGTGAAATTCGAAGGATATTTTCAGGTTCGAATCAGGAAAATTTTCACAAGACTAGCTATATCTGTCTCTATCTCAATCTCTCTTCTATCCTACCTCTATCTCTCTATCACTTCTCTCCCTTTCTCCTTAACTGTCAACCTTCTTACTTTCCAAAGCTTTGAATTCGAAGGGCTTTTTAGCTTGAGTGTTTTAGGAATTACCATTCTCTCGGTGCTTCTTGGCTGACCTTTTTAAAAATTCAATTTCCATGTCTAAATAAACAAATATGAAAGAACGATGCCGAAGATTACTAAAAACATTTTCCGATACATCACTTTTAAGCTACTATATGCACACAGGGTTAAAATAATCTAATTGCAATTTTTTGGAAAAAAGTTTCATATATGAACAGTTAAGGCCTGTTTTCTCAATAAGCTAACAAACGCTTTTATCTGCCGTTTGCAAAAATTTTTTCAGACCGAAAAAACATGTGCTTAATACAGGACAACGTCTGCGAGGCCCCCTAGTAATAAAATAAAAAAAACTTTTCCAATTGCATTTTTTTTTGCCGCCACTGTACGCTTAAAGTCACACATACGCCATTTAATTTACCCGAAAGAATCCTTTGCACTCATTCATAGATACAAATGAACGCAGCAGCATCGCCATTTGCATCAAATTTCAATAATCCCAACGGCATTTCTGTTTAAATGCGGCGACCCGATTTGTCATGACTCGCTAAGTCAAGCGTGATAGCGCTGTTGTCAATATATACACATACATACCACACTCCTATTATCATATCCATATACAAATACATACGCAAATATGCATAATTCAATCAAATATACAATGAATGTTCGATGATGAAATTTCGTGACCATCGTCGAATCAAAGCTTATTACGCACTTCATTCGCACGCATACCATGTCACACACACACTGGTATCACACATCCATACATACAACGGCACTGTTGCCAGGTGTCGATTGTAATGAAGTTGAGACTCATTAACCCCGCGCTGGCCTTATTAATGTAACAAATTCTCTTTTCCTAAAGGGTTTTGCACGCATGTATTTGTATGTATTAGTGTGGCAAAATATACAAGATTCCTATTACAAATTATGCAAATGATTATATCGGTACGTGCATATTAAATGGTAACACTTCCGGATAAATGGACGTACATACATTCCTATAATATGCACCAGTGGGAATTCACGGGACCCGTCCGTATTGTCCGAAAAACTCGCAGCGATTGGCAACCCGGAAGCAGTACAAATTTTGCAGGGGTTGCCCAATAGTTTGTCGGTATGTTTCAGCCAGGGTTGTATGTGAAATTTAGGTATGCAAAATATGCTTGGATGCGTTTAATTTTATTTTTTACTTTCCCTGCAAAACATTGTTTTTAATCATTTCTGGTTAAAGAAACAGATATGAAATTTAAAAAAAATTAAATTTTAATAAAAAATATTTCTCTCTGGTTCCATCCAGGGTCGAACTGGAGACCTTCTGCGTGTAAAGCAGACGTGATAACCGCTACACTATGGAACCACTTGAAAAACTATTGCCAAACGCCAAGCAAGAGGAGTGATAAGCTCATGAATAAGTAGTAGTGGATTGAGAGAGATGCGAAGAATGGTGAGAGTAAAGTAAAAGCATTTTGCCTATTTTTTGCACTTGAACAAATAACAATTAGCATTAAGCGGAGCGTAGAATAGCAAATACAACCCAGCAAAACCTGCGTGACCGAAGCTCTAACACAATTACACTTTTTTATATGTTACAAACACATATGCACTCGTATTTCTTTGGAAATCGACTTTTTTTTTATGCTCCGTCCCCTTTGGAAAAGGTGTAAGCAGTAAGCAAACTTCATTCATATATTTTTTCTCATTTTTGCATCAATAGAAAAAAAAAAACAAAAAAAACGGCAAGTGGCTGTCAAAGCAATAAGTCAAAAAGATATCTTTTCTCTCTTTTTGATATCAAAGTAGGCCGAGAATCAAATTGTCAACCTTCGGCAAATATGTAAGCAGTAAGCAAATTTCATTCATATATTTTTCGTCATTTTTAAATCAGTCAAACTAAACAAGCGCCGTAGCCGAGTGGGTTGGTGCGTGACTTCTATTCAGAATTCACAGAGAAAACGTCAGTTCGAATCTCGGTGAAAGCAAAATTAATAAAAACATTTTTTAATAGCGGTCGCCCATCAGCAGGCAATGGCAAAACACCGAGTGTATTTCTACCATGAAAAAAATCTGCTCATAAACATATCATAAAACAAAATGAAATAAATGTATAAAAAAAAAAATTTTTTTGTGATTCGAACCAAGGATTTCGGATCGGAAGCCCACATTGCTAGCCGCTGGGCTATCGCGCTGTGCTGTCGCCGCTGGCCTAAAAGTTATTTTGTTCGTCGCTACGTTTATATGAAACTGGCACTGGCAAACGAATCCATATGTATGAAAGGGATAAAAAATCACACGTACACAAAAAATTTGGCACAATTTTCCCAACGGCCTTAACAAAGTGATTGCAAAGGGGCGGGGCTAGTGACCGTTTTCAGACCACGCGTCCCGGTAACGTGACCGGTCACGTGACCGGGACTCTTCTTGCTGGG
>JAYXIM010008967.1:0-10612 GCA_037575425.1 Anastrepha fraterculus | reverse complement strand
GTGACAATGTCACAAGAATATCTACAAATACTGATGGAATGGTAGCATTTTTCAAAAGAAAATTTTGATTTTATTTGTTTCATAGTTATTTTGTATGGATATAGAGAAGGAGGTAAATAGAATCGCAATGGAATTAATCAAGTTACATTTACACAGACAAGAAAAAATAACAAAACATTTATGAAATTCATAAAAGATAAGTTCAATTTCGATTCTGCATCAGACGCTAATAAGTCAACAACTCTAAGAGGCATCACCATCGATTTGACTTTTTCAAGACACATTACACTCGAAACACTCTCTTTGATTTCCTACGTTTCCTATCATCGTCCTATTCTCAACATATGTATATTAGAGTATGAAAATTGCACCAAAGTAAATGTATGTATGCATATATTATATTAGTATACAACATATCTTATAAGGTATGTGGCAAATATTACCATACATTTTTTCCTTCATATATAATAATAAATCAATATATATAAAAATGAAATGATGTTCGTTTGGACGCATTTTTTTTGGCCGATACGAGCCGAATTTTATTCGTTCTTTTTTCAATTATAGTGATCCACTAGGGGAAGGTTTTTAGCAAAAAAATTTTTTTTTTTAATATTTTCTTCATATAAAAAAAAGAAAAAATCAAAATATTGTACAAATTGTGTTTTTAGTGAAAATATCCGCAGAATTTGCTCGATTCCTAAATTAAGTTTCGAATTAACATTCATTTTATGTGTGCAACTTTTTTGGAATAAATAAACGAAGTTTTCGTTATTATGAAACGATTTGTGTCGTGTTGCTAAGTTGCAAATTTTTTTCGACGGAGAGTAAACATAAACACAGAGGTTTTTACGCTCTTTATGAAGAGAAATGCTTCAGTACACATTCACGAACGCCGAACTACTGATTTGTGTTTTGTGTGTAGTTCTTTTGTGAGAGCAACAAGTGTGTTGACCAAGGATAATAGATTTACCAAGGTTTGCCAGACAACAGAAACAGTTATTCGGCTCTCAGAGAATTTGACAGAAGTTGTTGTTGGGTTTACGTCAAACGAGATATACATTTTTTAAGAACAAGGGAAATGTTCAAACGGTTTGTTTACGAATACCGCTCACCAACGCACACCACTTTATACATTTCCCCATGTGATGTGGCAGAAAAAATTTGTTTTTTTTGTGTTTGCAGTTTCAAGCAGACCTGGTAAATCTATAGGCCTTGTGTGTTGACAGTTTTCTTTGGGTATTCACATCGATAAGATTACAATAGAATACATTATTCCCGGATTGATACCAATTGAAAAAAATAACATTATTTAAATAAAGTTCTGGATTTATTTACCGAAGAGGATGAGCACATGAATACACAAAATTCAGATAACTCCAACGATATGAGCGTGTTTGAAGACATGAGAATTCAGATCGATGAGGACAATGTGATTGTTGTTTCAGACGAAAATTCAACGAACAACGAGTCAAAGACGGAAATTGTTCATCACGAAACGAAAACACAATCCGAAGTTCTCAATCGAGAACTGGAGCGTGAATACAATTATAATTGTAATGAACTAAATACAACAACAGCAACATGTTTATGATAAAATCATGAATAATGTTAGCCATGGAACTGGTGGATTGTTTTTCTTGGATGCTCCTGGGGGAACAGGAAAGACCTTTTTGATTTCATTGATATTAGCAACAATTCGATCAGATAATAACGTTGCATTGGCACTCACTTCTTCCGGAATTGTGGCTATATTACTGGAAGGCGGCTATATTACTGGAAGGCGGCCGCACAGCACATTCTGCATTAAAATTGCCTTTGAATATGCAGGTAAATGAAACACCAACATGTAATATTTCGAAAACATCTGGAATGGCAAAAGTTCTTAAAGTATGTAAGCTCATCGTATGGGACAAGTGTACTATGGCACACAAGATATCATTGGAAGCACTTGATAGAATTTTGAAAGATCTACGAGGAATCCAAACAGTCTTTGGAGGTGCCATGATTTTATTGGCTGGAGATTTCGGGCAAACATTACCCATGATCCCAAAATCTACGGCTGCAGATGAAATCAATTCAAGTTTAAAATCATCGTATTTATGGAGACATGTAAACACGCTTACACTTGCTACAAACGTACGTGTTCAAACATAGTTCAATATTACAAAAACCATGATTGGCTCAGGGAAAGAGCAATTTTAGCTGGGAAAAATAAGGACGTCAATGATATAAATGCAGCTATTTTGGATCAAATACCTGGAAATAGTTGCATATAAGTCAATGGACACTATTATCGATCAAGATGATGTCGTAAATTATCCAGCTGAATTCTTAAACTCACTGGATTTGCCAGGCCTACCACCTCATAATTTACGATTAAAAATTGGAGCATCGATTATTATGCTGCGCAACAGTAATGTGCCACGACTTTGCAACGGTACCAGACTAGCTGTGAAGAAGCTAATGGGTAACGTTATCGAAGCAACAATTTTGAAAGGAAAGTACAAAGGAAAAGACGTTTTGATACCCAGAATTCCACTGATTCCGACGGATTTACCATGCGATTTAAAACGTTTGCAGTTCCCTATTCGCCTTGCCTTCGCTATGACAACTAATAAGGCGCAAGGACAGTCTCTACAAATGTTCGGTATTAATTTAGAATACCCAATTTTTTCTCATGGACAATTGTATGTAGCTTGCTCACGAGAAGGCAAACCATCGTCATTATTCATTTACGCGAAAGATGGAAAAACCAAAAACGTTGTCTACCAAAAAGTGTTACAATAAAGTTCGAATGAAATTGTATCAAAGAATTTGCTTTGTTTTTTATTCTCTTTCAGCAAATCATTGAATTTATCGCCTAGCAAAGCGGGCAAGGGTACGCTAGTTAATAATAAAAACTTAAAACAACAGGTATTATTAACAACTAGTCGTCACTTATTATAAATTCGGTAAATATTGTAGTTATATAACATTATTTATATTTATATATCATTATTATTTATATGTACAAAAAACCCATTATATAAATATTATTGTTATATTCATTTGTACATAAACATAATAACATATATAAACGCTTCATTGTTATTTATATAAACAAAATAACGCACACACGTTCACAAACCAAAATATAAAAAAAACACAACACAACATAACATAACATAACATAGCATAACATAATATAACATAACATAACATAACATAACATAACATAACATAACATAACATAACATAACGTAACATAACATAACATAACATAACATAACATAACATAACATAACATAACATAACATAACATAACATAACATAACATAACATAACATAACATAACATAACATAACATAACATAACATAACATAACATAACATAACATAACATAACATAACATAACATAACATAACATAACATAACATAACATAACATAACATAACATAACATAACATAACATAACATAACATAACATAACATAACATAACATAACATAACATAACATAACATAACATAACATAACATAACATAACATAACATAACATAACATAACATAACATAACATAACATAACATAACATAACATAACATAACATAACATAACATAACATAACATAACATAACATAACATAACATAACATAACATAACATAACATAACATAACATAACATAACATAACATAACATAACATAACATAAGATGCAGTTCAAGCAAGGTAAAGACGCATGAGCAAGATAACGACGCATTTACATCGAATTATAAGACATTATCACATCAGAATGAAAAACTTGCATAAAGCGAATACGTAAACTCATTGCAAAGCTGCCTGAAAAAATATATGCTTATACAATATATATTTGTTTATTTATCTAGATATTTATTCTAATAATCTGCAGTACAAATTACCATATAGACTAGACAAAAATCTAAGGAAAAACAAGCCAGATTTGGCTTAAAGCCAAATCCAAATTTGGCTACTGCGATATCCAATATAAATATAATATTAGGCAACCTAATTTAAAATATTTATATAATGAGATCAATCCCTTCTGTTTAGTGGCTAGAGGAACTGCGACAGTCGGTCGGACATGACAGGTAACATCAGTTTTGTCCACCTGCAGCCTCTCTCTGCCTGTCAAGTTACCCTAACCCCGTTTGCTAACCGTGGTTTTGATGACTGCAGAAGGAAGTGGGAGAACGGGCTTCGAACCAAGGAAATTGGATAATCAAGCATTTTTAAAAATCCTGAATAAAAAGTGCGAAATTTTTATGAAACTTTGATGAGTTTTGATAAATTTGACACAAAGCGTGAAACTTATTTTTTTTGTTTTTGAAATAGAATGAGTTTCGTAAAAAAAAATATTATTTAAATTTTTCTAATTAAAATTCTAAAATTATATAGCAAAAATTTTCTATGCATATGTGGTGACTTTATTATGATGTTTATATCTTTATATCAAACCAAAGTGCAGGCTTCGAAACGGTTTTCAATAAAAACCCTGACTGTATTCAAGCTATAAGCCGCAGGCGGTGCAACTAATTGTCATAAAATAGCACAAAAGCAAATTGAAAAGTCGTATAATCAATACAACATCAATCTATGTGAAAGCAGCAAAATGGTTTGATAAAAGTATCGAGTTTGTCACACATCTGACCCAGTATTTTACTACCAAGTAACTGCCAAGCAACCTTGGGGCTGAACATTAAATAAAGTCAACGATGTAATTTACTTAACGCTATGATTGTATTGCAATAAAGAAAATATAAGCAAAGCGGCTATATGCATAAGAAGGCGTTCATTTATTTATGCATTTCATTTGAATACGGCCAACCATATAGAAAAAGCTACAATAAGAATAAATACAAAAGCAATCTGGTTAGCTGAGAGAGCAGCATGGAAAAACCATTACCGCGACGAAGGCTTCGAAAACACACACACACGTATATGGCTTTACAAAAGTACACACTAAGAAAAGAAAAGCCCTAAAGCTTTGCAGTCACACTCACACTTTAACATACAAACGATTTAAAAAGCCTCACTGAACCGCACACACACACACATGTGTACATACAGATAATGTATGGTACGTTTCGAAGTGCGCAAGGAAAAGGAAAATGGGTAAGGAAAATGAAAGAAAAACATCCAGCTTGTATATAATTTACACTGTAACGCCACCGGCAATGTGGCATGCTGCAAATTGAAGTCAATAAAACTTATTTCCCCGTCATTTCCCAGCGTATTCAAACATGCTATACCACGACAATGAGGTTGATGGTGGCAGACTCAGCGACAATAGCAACAAAAATGTTACGAAAAAGAATCTGTGGTAGCACTAAAAAGTCAGACATGGCCTAAAAAGGGGAACCTTGCCAACAATAACCAACAATAACAATAACAATCACATAAATAATAGCAGTCACAAATACATAAAGCAGTGGTATCGGTTGGTAAGCCATGAATGGAATTAATGGAACGAAACCGAAGAAGCAGTGAGGCTACAACCTGTCTGTCAAATATCCGTCATGGCTGGAGAATTCTCAATGCGATTCGTTTAAAGAAAAGCAAAAATTGGTGACATTGCCCAAAAATAAAAACAAATAAAACAAATGAAAAAACAGAAAAAAACAGAAAAAGAACGAAAAAGAACCGAAAAAATAAAAATAAAACAGAGAAACGGCCTAACAAAAAAATATAAATAACTTTTTCTTTAGAACGATTTCTAGCATATAAAAAATGTTAGCGAGACACCATTAAATCATTGAATATTTGTGACCAGGCACGTGTGGCAGAGTGAATATTATAAATCACTCATACGACCCGACGCACTCACTTGCTATTTTAGTAAAGCAGTAGAGATCTCGAATTTTCATTTGCGGAAATTTGTTTAATTGCTATCATACTGCTTGTAGCTTATGAAATGATACTAAATTTGCGAAAATTGACATTTTCTACGCCAAGAAATCCTGATATAGAGTTATTAGGTGAAGACTTTCGAGACACTTCCAATTGCCTAAAACCTCTTTTTCATTATTCGTACAAAAACGAAAGTTACAGATATGAACAAAAGCTCGTTTCCCTACTGCATCCTCTATTTCAAGCAAAGCAACTATTTTTTTATAAATACAAAGTCCTTTTTGCGGCAACGCTTGGGAAATTTTTTGAATCAGCTTTGCCTAAAGTTGTCAGAATATGAGCTGTATATTAGTTTGTGTTAAATTTTATTCAAAATCCCATAATTAAATTTAAAATTTCTCGAAAACCCGGGGTCAAAGATTTCCGCTTATATTGGAAACTCTAATATAAAAGGTGGTTAAGTTTCAAGGACCGGTGTTGATTTTGAATAAAATACAATTTTTTAGGAAATTATTGTCATTTCTCTTTATTATGATAATATCGGTATGGCTCAATTACGTATGGAACATCGGCCAAATGGTCGCCGGGGTCTCGGCGGCACACTTCCATCCGATGGTTCACATTTTCGATGACGCTGAGACATAATTGAGGTTCTATGCCGATAATGTGCCGAATTATCTCATCCTTTAGCTCTTGAATTGTTGCTGGCTTATCGGCGTACACCTTTTCTTTCAAATAACTCGATATTCACTCGAAATTCGTTCTTAGCCTAACTGCTTAAATATTTTTTTGAAATTGTCGAGTTTTTGATCTATTTGAGCAGCTAAACAAAAACCGTCAATTTTATTTATCAGCATAAAGAAATTTAATTAGGAAACTTGCTGAGATTACTGAGAAAAGACTAAACTATTACAAGATGGCGCAAAATTAATCATCCAGTTTTGTTTTTGAATAACTTTTTTACTAAAAAACATTCCAGAAATTATATATGATCAATAGGGTAATTCATTCACTACAAAAAAAAGACAAAATTTTGAAATTTTTTAAAACTTAGCAAAAAAATATTTGTTATGAAAATTTTTATCATACATGTATATATGAAAGGTTTTTCTAAAATAATTTATTTTAAAAAGCATTTTTTTGTGTTAAAAAAAAATCGGAGAAGTTTCACTTCAAAAAACACCATAATTTTCAACCTAAAATAAATCTTAAAATTATTAAATTTTTTCAAAATTTTATCAGTTTATTTTTTATTACTATAAACAACAGTGTCAAATATGCTTAGATCCTCTGACATGGAATCGCTCAGTTATGCTGGAACACATTTAGTTCGTAGTCGGTGGAAATATGTTTCGAAAGGTACAGTAAGTATTGCCAACGAATAAGGAAATACGAAAAATATGGACCTCATAAAACTGGAATATGCCAGAAAAAAGAAATCCTACCTTTTACCGAGCGAAAGCTTCGCAACTTAATCTTTCATGTAGTTATACATATAAAAAAAAGTGTAGCTCAATCGATTTAATTCCTTCACAAACAAATGCGTAAAAGTTGATCCTTTTAAGTATTTACTTACTTCAAAGTTGTATTGCAACAATTTAACCGTAACTGGTTATTTCCAAGACATCATTAAGGCCTCCAGCCATGTCTTTCATATTGTATTTGTGAACTGCAATCTCATCCTGGCCCTTGGCATACACTTCGTTTCCTCTTGTACTAATAAATACAACAATGCAAGAACCTCAGAAACCATAATTTCAATATGCTGTGCCAGCAATCAGTGACACCAGACAACATCAACAGAGCATACAGACGTAAATGCGTGCATATATCAACATTCACTTGACAGACACATTCTTCCACAAAAGCAAGCATAAACGAAGCAAGAAGAAAGCAAAACAAAGTAAGAAGTAAAATGCAAGTGAATAGCTAAAGGCTATCGTCCCAGCAGAAAACTGAAGCTATCTACGAGTAAAACAGGTAAATGAGTAAAACAGAGTAGAGAAGTAAACTCAATTGAGCCACATAGGTAGGTTGAGCTACAAATTCGTTTTATATCGTACCATTAAAGGCGAAAGTGAGGACTAGGCGCAATAGGGAATGGTGAAATGCCATACAATGACAAAGTAATGCTGTGAGAAACGCCTGAGTATAAGAGCTTTTGCACCTAAAATCAGCACAAGAAAAAACTTACTAATCAAAATATTAAAATATATTACTATTTCTTTTAAAATAATTAATACCCTCCTGATACAAAAATGGTCTAAATAAGATATACCGTTACAGAGCGATTCAGGGACGAAAAGCAGTTCGAAATTTCTCGCTTTGATCAGCTACCACATTTCGGTAATTCCGATTTCAAAAGTGCTCGAACTTCGCTATGGAATGAATTTCATGATGGTCCACCAAATTGCGTTCACAAAATTATGACGCTGTGTATAAAATTATATTAATACACAATATTACATATATAATATGTGATATACCTGGATTTTGGGGTATCCTAAAACGATACCCCTACTAGAGAATTTTCAATATGGCATGAACAATTGAATACCAAAGAAAATTATTAGCATTGGTTGTCGCCTAATTTAAAAATCGCTTAAAAAACAAAAGGGTTTGTCTCGATTTGTGTAAGGAAATATTGACAGAATTAAAAACTTTGGCTTAAAAACCTGTGTGTGCAAAACTGGTTAAATGAAAATTCACCACGAAATTGACCGCCTAAAGTTCTCATAGCTTCCATTTTGGTGGAATAGTTTCAAAGGGGAAGTGGTGAAGTATCAAACTGGTAAATAAGAAACAGAGGTCCAAATTTTTATTTTGCTTTTTGTGTAATCTTTTATTTTTTTATTTCAAAGTGCAATAATTCTTGGTTTAAGGGAAAACTAAATAAATATTTTGTAAATATTTTTTCGGTACGTTTAGGTAAACTTAATTTTAAAAATTTGTTTGGTGAAAAATTATATTTTTTTTACTTTTTTTAAGTTTGAATTAAAAAAAAATTTTTTTAAACTTCTTTATTTCAATACTTTGAAAATTTTTTGTTTAATTGCTTTTTTAATTGAAAACAAAAAATTGTTTAAATTCGTTATTTTAAATTTCCTTCTTATTAAAAAACACATTTTTAAACATTATATTGATTCTTTTACTTGTTTCCAAATTTCGAGATTTTTAATATTTTATTCAAACCAGGGTCAAAGTGCCCTAGTAGCAGGCAGTAGCAGAAGAACAAAAACAACAATAACAACGGGTTGGGTTTTTGCTTTTGGTCCCTAGAATGTCAAAATCTATAAACACAGATTGACAGCTTAGATTAATTTAAGCAAACATTTATTGTACAATTTAGAGGTCAAATAAATAGAAAAAAATATTTTTTATTTGTAATAATAATATAAAACAAAATAAAGGTTTTCTGTTGAACTTTTTAAAAAAAAATGCAAAAAATTGGTTTGGTGAAAAATTAAACTTTTTTAAATTTATTTAGGAATTTTTGAATATAAAAAAATTTTTTTTTAATAATTTAAAATTTTTTTAATATTTTTTTTATAGAATTTATAAATATTTTTTTTTTGTACTAAACATAAATAATTTTTAATTTGTTTTCAATGTTTTTTTTTCATAAAAAATGTTAAATAAACATATAACTCATATAATTTTTAATTTTTAATTTTTTGTTTAAATTTTTTCATTATTATCATTTAAAGAAAAAAAATTTTTTTGGTTAATTTTTTTGTTATTTTAAAACTGGATTTTATTAAAAACAAAACATATTTAAAAATGTTCATTTTTATTAATTTTTTTACATCTTTTTCCAATTATATTTTTTTTTGATTTTCGAATTTTTTGATTCAGTCAAACTAGGGCACATCGATCAGCCAGTAGCAAAACACAGAAAAGCAATGTATTTTGTTTCTGCCTTTGGTCTCTAGAATACCAACATCTACATATGACAGAATGACATTTTAGAGTAATTTAGACAACATTTTACAATTTACCAAATAAAAGAAAAAAAAGCCAAATGAAAATTGCTCACTGCTTCTATTGCTCAATGTGCGTGAGTCATGTTCAAATAAAAACTTGAAATTTTCTTTTAAGAAGGTAACCTATTTTTTATGGAGGGAAAATATTTGAAAATTGAATTTTAGTCTTTGACACACCCTCCCGCCAATGCGCGTTGTAAATTGCATGGGTTATTTCAGAGAGCAAAATCTAATAAAAGTTGTTCGCATATAAAGCAACTCAAAGAAGTTAACGCCCTTTTTTGGAAAAGTTAGGAATTGGAGTTAGTTAAGAATAGGCATTCTAAATAAAACATCGCCATTTACAAGTATTTGCCACTAGTGTTTGGAAAAATTGCGAAAACCAACCGAAGAAGACGTAGGACAATGCCAGCTCTCTCACACATCGGCTCGATCAAGAACATATTTTAATATTCAAAACATTCATATTGATGGGTTATCCGCCGTGCAAGTACAGCCGTGATTTGTCACCAAATGATTTCTTCTTATTCCCGCATATCAAACACAAAATGCATTGCCAACGTTTTTCTTTCCCTGAAGAGGCGTCACCTGTTTTAAAGTCACATTAGTTGCCGTGGACGAAGAGCTTCGAAAATTGGTTTAAACACATTTGTTTTCCTTGTTCACTCCTCTCGGTAGCATAATGCCTCGACAAGGTGATTAGCCTGCCGATATCAGTCCTAAGTATGTGGGAATGCTCACCTGTCGTTGCTTAGGAACACATGCAAAAGTATATTTATCCT
>JAYXIM010008966.1:0-10624 GCA_037575425.1 Anastrepha fraterculus | reverse complement strand
GCATACGCCGATTACTTGGTCCTAATTGTATCGCGACCGTTTCCCTCATTCATGGCAGGAATTTTGGAAAGATCACTGGCTGTAGTCAGTCGCTGGGCTACCACTTGTTGCCTTTGAGCCAACTCTGAAAAAACGGAGCTGGTACTATTTACCAGAAAATACAAAGCTCCATTTTTCAACTTCCCAAATTAAACAACCACGTTCTCCCACTTTCATCGGAAGTTAGGTAACTTGGAGTGGTACTTGAATCCAAGCTCCATTGGAAGCTACACATTGAAAATCGGGTAAAAAAGGCCACTATATCCTTCTACTCCACCAAAGAAGAGGATGCCAAGGACTGCATACATTGGCATCACCGAAGCATGTAAAACTTACCCCAGTGCTGCCCTGAATGTCGTTTTGCCTTTACTTCCCATTTCCATCGCAGCTCAAAAGTGCAATCAGGTTAAACGAGATTGGCCACTGGAGGCAATCACTCAAGGGTATGATAGCATTAAGCAGTTAACACCGTACTTCTCCGAACTTCGTACAGATCTCTCTATCCGCAAACTAGAGTTTGAGGGTCGTGCTAGGGCCATTTTTCCAAATACGCAGGATTGGATCGAGGGAAAAATCTGCACCGAAGCTTACACTTCTGTCTTCATTGACGGTTCCAAGATGGAATCGGGGGTCTAAATCAACCAATTTATTGATCTCCTTCAAACTACCAATACTCCTAATGTTTTTCAGGCAGTAGTCTTTGGGATCCTGCGGGCATGCAAAATACTTGGAGGGAGATATTAATATTTTCTCCGATAGTCAAGCTGCAATCAAGGTCCTTACGACGCCATGGTGCAGAACGAAATTAGTAAACTCTTGTAAGAAAGAGATCACATTTCTTGGGTGTGAAGGTAACAATTCTCTGATTTGGGTTCCAGGACGTAGGAACCTAGGGGAAATGAAATTGCTGATGAGCTTGCCAAGAAGGGCACTGAATTGGCCTCAGAGACCTCCTACCTGGTCACCGGCATCCTACTGACTGTTGTTTAAGAGGAACTGCACAAATTATTTCTCAGACAAGCACGGAAAAGATGGAGCTCCATTTCTTCATGTGCTATTTCGAAAACCCTTCCATCTCAATACAATAGACTCAGGATGCAAATAAGCATGGCTACTAAACGTCATTCGATTTCCAAACTCGTGGCTGTATTTACCAGTCACTGGATGATCAGCACACACGCGGAAAAGCTAGGGTTACTATTGCAGAAGCTGTGGGGACCTTTCAGAGAAGGAGACTGCAGAGCATTTTCTCTGTAAATGTCCGGGCTTGGCAGCTATACGACTAAGGTCACTCGACGCTCCTTTCTTCGACAACCTAGGGCTGTAGAGATCTGCCTGTTGGAGGTCTCACAAAGGTATCAAAACGTCGCTTCAGTGCTACTTGAGGAGTGGCAGACTGGTACTTCAACCATTTCACCTATCTATCATGTAAAATATTAATTGCCGTTCCAGTCGACACGCCTTGCTTCGCACACTTTCGTTCGTCGATCAGCAAGAATCATATCCTAAACTTTTTGAATGATTTCCTGTTCGCTTCTCATCAAAAACGGTTTTTATCCCCTCGCACTTTTTACCATAGCATTAAATCTTTGGTTCGAGGGGTGTAAGATAGTAGATGACTCCCTTCCCCGCCAAACCCAAGATATAGCGAACCTTTCGTGTCGTTTCTGTCACTCTGTTTCTGTTTTAGTCCATAATCTCTTCAGTTTTCATCGCCAGTTACAATCTGATTCAAAAATGAATCGACTTCGATATGTTTCAGCGAGTAATTCTTAGTGCAAATTCGATCCATCCCGCTTTTTCTTGAAACTGGTCTTATCATTCGTTTCCACCAAATACTTGCTGGTTTTGGGTTTGGAAGAACTGGCAACTGTGTGTTTAATGGAAATTATGCATATGAGTATCTAAATTTGTACACGCCAGCAGTCAATCAAATTATCTCAATATTGACAAGCTGCAAAACATTGTTGCCAAATTTCTCTTAATCTTATTGCCAGGACTGAAACGTTGAAGCCACCGCTGTGCCTATTCGATCCGTGAGGCTGTATTGGATCCGTATAAGACAATACAGAATGCACCAAACACTGTTAGAGAGTTTTTGAAAGCTTAAGACCAAAACGATTTTAACCATAAATCGTCTTACAAACGAACAACGCTTGCAAATCATTGAATTTTATTATAAAAATGCGTGTTCTGTTAGGAAAGTTTATCCGCGCTTCTTCCATTTTATGGTCAGTTTAACCGACCCACTGAAGCGGCTATTCGAGCTATTGTGACTAAACTTAGAACCAAATTTACATTATTGGACAAATGGAAAATTTTGCGAAAGGATTTAGGTGTGAAAAGAACAAAATACAACTGGTGCAAGAATTGAAGCCGAACGACCTACCGCAATACAGAAGTTTTGGTGAATGGGATCTTGGAAAGTTGGCCGAAGATCCACGTTTTTTATCGAAAAATTGCGTTCATCGACGAAGCTCATTTTTAGATCAATGGGTACGTAAATAAGCAGAATTGTCGATTTGGAGTGAAGATCAGCCAGAAGAATTGCAAGAGCTACCAATGTATCCAGAAAAGGTGCGGTTTGGTGCGGTTTATGGGCTGGAGGTGTCATTGGACCGCACATCTTCAAAGATGCTGCGAATCGTAACGTAACTGTGAATGGTGAGCGCGACCGTGTAATGATATCCAACTTTTTTTGGCCCAAAATGCAAGAGCTTGACTTGCATGGCATGCGGTTTCAACAAGACGGTGCCACATGCCACACAGCACGCGTAACAATGGACTTGTTGAGATGCGAGTTCGGTGAACATTTTATTTCACGTTCGGGACCCAGTCAATTGGCCACCCAGATCGTGCGATATAACGCCTTTAGAATATTTCTTGTGGGGCTATGTTAAAGCTCATGTCTATTCAGACAAGCCTGCTTCAATTAACGCATTGGAAGACAACATTAACAGCATTTATATGTGAGATACCGGCCGAAACATTGGAAAGAGTATGCCAAAATTGGACGAAGCGGATGGACCATTTGAAGCGCAGTCGCGGTCAACATTTGCATGAAATAATCTTCAAACATTAAATTATATGGACTGTACTATCGATTTAAATAAAAATGTCATACATTTTTCTGAATTTTACGTGTGTTTTTTGAAAAACTTTCCTATAGCTCTTAAAAAACACCCTTTAAATACTACTGTGGGCAAAAAGTAAGGTGAATTTATTTGTCAAACTTCGCGGGATTAAAATTTCGGTCTAGTTATTTTTCTCATGAGTTGGCAGCACTGTTAATAACATCTGGGCCAATTTTCATGTGAATGTCATTATCAGTAATATATTTACGCTTGTGTTTACCAAACGACCAAAAGTGCATTTTTCGATTTTTACAATGTCTGATTTGATTGAGCAGAGAAGTGCCATCAAATTTTGTTTGCGGAATGAAATTTCGGCTGCGAAAACGTATTAGCATGTTGCAGAAGGCATTTGGTGATTCGACCATGTCGCAGAAAAATGTTTATAAGTGGTACAAAGACTTCAAAGAGGGTCGAGAACGTGTTGATGACTTGGAGCGCTCCGGACGACCATCGACGTCAACAGATAACCAACACGTCAATAAAGTGAAGGAGTTAGTGCTCAAAAATTGTCGGCTGACTGTCAAAGACCTTACTGATATGATCGGAATATCAGAAGGATCTGTGAAAACCATTTAGAAAAACCATTTGGGCCTACGAAAAGTCAAATCTCGTTTGGTACCGAAAACTCTCAATTTCTTGGAAACAAGTCGTCGCGTTGATGTGTGTGAAACAATGCTTTCAGACTATCAGGACAAGCTCAAATGCATGATTACGGGAGTTATGAGTCTTGGATTTATGCTTACGACCCTGAAACAACCGACCAATCAAGCGAATATCGTGCTAAAGGCGAGGCCACACCGAAAAGAGCACGTCAAAGACGTTCAAAAATAAAGGTAACCAAAGGTGATCACAGTTTTTTTCGATTTTCGTGGTGTGGTGCACTATGAATTCCTTCCACCAGGCCAAACTGTTAATAAGGAATATTATTTGAGCGTTATGCGTCGTTTACGCGAAACGATCGTCAAAAGACCAAAATTATGGGCCAACAACTCTTGGTTTTTACATCACGATAATGCACCGTCTCATACTGCACTCGTTCTTCGTGACCATTTCACCAAAAATTCCACGCATACCGTTCCGCAACCACCGTATTCGCCTGATTTGGCTCCGTGTCTGGCTATTCCCAAAACTCAAGACCACCCGGGAACGCGTTTCGAGTCGATTGAGGAGATAAAAGCTGAATCGAAGAAGGTGTGGCTATACCGGAAATGGACTATTTGGCATGTTTCGGGGATTGGAAAAATCGTTGGCATAAGTGTATTTCATAGAGAGGGGATTATTTTGGAGGGGATGAAATTGATTTACAAGAATAAATAAAGATTTTTCATTTTACAACCAAAGTCACCTTACTTTTTGTCTCGCTGGCGATATTTTGAATCTTTCAATTACCAAGCAAATAAAATCAGTTTTGAAAGACAAACTAAAAGGAGAATACTTTCCTCCACCTGCAGTAAAAGGAGAAAAGAGCTATCAGTTGGTTACATGTAAACTAAAAATCTAAAATAAAACTCGTCTCAGTTTAATTTATTATATTCCTTCTTATCGTCAATATTTGGTTTATAATTGTGGTCGTATCACCCACTAGAAAATGAATTTCTAAGCGCTCAAAAACATGCTCTTTCCAATGAGAGGTACCACTAATTAAGAATGCATTGGCTTTCAACTCATGGCCTCCTGCGATCGTGACCTCTTACAATTGCAGCTTATGCTTAAATTTCCTTTTTACTGTTCATATTAAAAGTTTCGCAAGCACCATTAAAATCAACACAATTTTCTTTCCATATATACGAGTTTAATAGAATTGAATTTATTGTGCTATAAAAAAATATTTCCTTTTATACTCATTTGCGCAAACAAATAATCTACGCCCACATTAATTAGAAGCCGGCAACACACATTTAACAAATTGAAAAGAAAGGAAATGAAAACGAAAGTGTCGTTGAAGTCTGCAAAATCGTTTCCGACACACAAACCCAAATATCAATAAATATTTTTCTTTATTTACTCGCTTAAAAATTATTTTGGAATGCACGCAATGAAGTCTAACTTTCAGCAACAGCTTGTTTGCTATTATTAAAATTACATAAATATAATTTTTCCACATTTGCATTTGCACAAAGCGCTCGGCAGCCACCACTAAAGGCTATAATTATTCACTTGCACTAGAAGCAGAACTGAGCATAGAAATTTTGTATACTTAAGAAACCGAGTATCAACAGTAGAAATAAGATATTTGGGCAACGCAGTACAAAAGCAATTTAATTGCAATATTTAATCCACTTTTGTTAGAAGGAAACTGAAAAGTGGAATTTATGCGTAGGTTTTCAACGAGAACTTTGTTTTCATTTGACGTATGCACAGTAGCGACTTTGGAAATTGTTCCAATGAATTGAATAAAATCTACCATGAAAATAGTAGATTTGTAAAAATTACAACCAACATAATCGTTCTTTTGAAACGCTATAAAGAACTTGGTTCATAAATTTGAGTCGGCTAGCTCGGTTCGTAATGTGCAAATCGGTCAATACAAGTCAAAACATCGCAGCCGTGAGTTACAAGAAGATCCTAATTAGTCAGTTTCTCTAACCTACCATTACCATATCGGCCATTGTACATGATTGATACCGTAAGCAATCTCATTAAAAGAGTGGACAAGCCTCACAAGATTTGATCTATAAGATGACATGGCCTTAGTCGCAGAAAGCACAAAATAGGGGCTATAGGAAACGTTAGAGCTAGCATAGATGCAGCGTAACTAGATTGTATTCAACATTAGACGAAAATAACGCATGAAACAGTGAAATTTCCAATAATACTTTTCTATTCGGATATGCACTTAGAACCTAAAGAACCTCACAAAAAGCCTGACCAAGTCATAAATGCACCAAAAACCGCATGGATTGATTCACTTGATCTCAGAGCTAATACACTCAACTAAGAGGCACATCCCATTGAAATATGCCAACAAAATCTGAAAAGAACACCCTGGCGTAAGATTAGATTCTAAGCAAATGGGCCCAAATGAAGCATTAAATAGGTTAAGCAGCTAAGATGGCAATTCTACTATAGGGAGATCAACTCTAAGAAGGGAAAGCAATAATGGCTAACTTGCTCTCTGCCCTAGTACACCGAGCTGAACTCTAGGAAAGTACCTAAAGGCAAATCACCGGTGTAAGTTTCTGTATCGAAGTTTTGGAGTAATATCGGTCTACCGCACCGTACCAGAGCCAAATCTGCAAGTGATAAGCGAATCGACTTATTAGATTTCGAAAGGGAAAAATTGTGGGAATCTAAAAGAATATGTATAACTGACAAGAAGTAAGAGACAAGACTCTCAAGTTAAGGCTACACCAGTCGGAAAGCAAAACACCTGGCAATGACTGATGAGGCATATAAAAGATGTTGATAAAGGATTGGGTAAGAACTTCAGCGAGATAAATATTACACAACCCAAATGCCTCATAATGGGAAAAAGCAAACACGATTAAGGCAAGGGAAATAAAAATGGTGCTAAACACAATTTTTCAAATGCTTGAGGTGCGAACACAGAAGGATGCAGTTGGCTAAAAACATCATAGACAAAAAAAAAAAGGCAGTAAGGAAGACTAGGAAAGCATCAGCATGTTTGCAAAGAACATTCTACAAACGAAAAAAGCTGGAACTCTACAGTTAGAAATCTCGTAATATGAAATTTGGAACGCTATTTTAAAGTAATGAGAAAGCGGTTGTGAGGTTGACGATTTCATTTAAAGTAGAAAAAAGAAACCTGAAATATGGTGAAAATTGGACAACTGCCACGCCCCATAAAGTAGTGCGAGCAAAAATTAAAAGTGATATGTCCTTAAAAAGTCAATATATGAAATTTGAATGAATTTTGTCTTCAGTCATCCCGGCACGCATAGAAATGTTTGAGGAGGTGTGATTTTGAAGAAGTTTCATACACCTCCTAATTCGACATATAAATGCATACTGTCCATTGGTGCCTATCTTACTGATTCCCAAAATACCATGAATTAGCCGATAACAAAAATTTTTTTCTACTATTTAAATTTTACAAAATTTTAATAATTGAGTTACTGGTTTAAACTCATATTCACAGTACGAAGTGCGGTCAAAAATAGAAGGTGGAGAAAAAGTAATGGAATTGGACACAAATAATCCTTCCAGGTTCAAATAATCCATATACAGGCACGTCAAATTTCATGGACGTCCGTTGAAGGGTTCGGGTAGAGAAGGAGTTTAACTTTCCTCACAAACTTGTATATTAGTTTTTTAATACAATTCTTTATCTCTACGTTAAAGACTAAAAAAATTTACTCTACAATGTATATCTGCAAATCGTTTGACCAATATGCAATACTACAAATACATACATATATATTACCGATTTTTGAAATATTTTCTTCAAACACATTTCACAATTTCTTAATTCAGCGTTTATTCCAATTGTTTGAATAATTCAAAATATATGTACAGTGGCTCAATAAAGGACTCGGACGTATATGGCACACAGCTTCAAATTCAAAATGTTTGTAAAAAATACAAGTTAAATATTTTTATTTTTATATTTTTCTATTAGGTATTCAAATAGGATTTTAAAAATAGTAATAATAGTGTTGCGAAATAATAATTATAATGGAAGAAACGAGCATGAAAAAACCTTTCACCAACGAGATTAACCGACACAAGAGAATAAAATTCGCAACACGTCAGGAATAAGGATTTCGAGTACTGAAGCACGTTTTAATTGCAGATGAAAACAAGTTTAATAAATATATTTAGGTCAGATGCACAATCATATGTGTGGAGAAGACTTAATGAAGAGTTGCTGGAAAAAACTTACGTCCGACAGTTAAACGTGGGGTGGGTTGGTAATGATATGGCGTTGTATGACCGCTGCTGGCACCGAAAACTCGTGCTTCATTATATGACAATATAGACTACAAACAATACATAACAATTATGAAAGAAATTTGGTCCAAAGGGCTGACAAGTTGGGAAATAAAGACAATTTCCAGTACTATCAAGACAACGATCCCAAGCATAAGGCACTTGATGTCCATCTATGGCTTATGTACAACTGCCTTTAAGTACTTGAAACACCTCCACAATCTCCAGACATCAATGTAAATTAACATCTGTGGGCTCATTTGAAAAACCAACTGAAAGAGCATGTTACTAGAAACAGGAAAGACCTAGAAGATGCTATTAAAGAAAAGTGGGAGGAAAATAGATCCTTTAAGGGGTTAGGGGTAGTCAGAGGCCCGAAAAAATGATGATTTTCACGAATTTTTTTTTTGCTACTTAATTAATTTATTTAACAAAAATAAAAACATAGCATAAAAACATCATGTTTTAACTTGACTTCACCAAAATTTCAAAAAAAAAATTAATAATTGCAAAAGTTATCGCTGTTTGTGTGAAGCCCGTTTCTCCAGAAGTCCCTTGCGGTGAACATCACAAGTCCTTGCAGATTCATCTAAAACCAATCGGACAAGAAAAATTAGTTTTATTAATAGATAATCTTGTGCCTGATCGAAGCTTTTTTTTTTTTCAAAATGAACAAAATGGCGGCCTCAGAAAATTTTTTCCAGATTTTAGAGAAAAAAAACCAACAGTTAATTGTTAAAAAAAATCGAAATTTTTGAAAAAAAAAAATCCTTCGATCAGGCACAAGTTTTTTATGTTTTTCAAAAGCTGTATAAATTTTATTGAAATCTACGTAGCGGTTTTTAAGTTACAGTGTTCACCAGTTTGAAAAACATAGTTTTGAGAAAAACGCATTTAAAGTTTTGCTATCGGCTCCGGAGCGGCCGAGCGCCCTTTGTTAATTGTTGAATAACTTGAAAAGTATTTGTCGGATTCACTTAAAATTTTTACACAATATTTTTTAAGCATTATACTTTAAGAAAATGCAAAAAAAAAATAAATTTTTTGAAAATTCTGACTACCCCTAACCCCTTAACATGCAAGAAGCTGGTCGAATCCATGCCAAGAAGACTAAATGCTGTGAGAAAAAATAAAGGCTTGCCGACTAAATATTAATTAATATTAATTAAATGTTTTTTCTTAAATATTGTTTGCCCAACTCTAGTTTATATAAATTTCCGAGTTCTTTTTTAAGATATTTTTTTGCTAAGTTTTTATGTTTGTATTTTCTATGTACGAATTGGTTGTAGTTTGTTTAAACGCATTAGATTTGCATTTTAGAAAATATTTTTGGATTCAAAACCATATCACTTGGGTGTCCGAGTTCTTTATTGTGCCACTGTATGTGTAGATATGTAGATGTAGATATGAAATTAAACTAAATCATCTTCAATCAAATCACTGCCGCCACTAATTTCGTTTTCTGGTATTATTTTGCCTTATAAATCTAATGATGAAATTTTTTGAAAGAGAGCTTTTTGCTTGTTAAATTCTTTTCAGAGGACAATTACAAGGAAGCCAAAAATAGAAGTTAGTAGCCCTGCTAGATATTTTCCTGGTGTTAATGAGTCGTATTTTTCGAATTTCGTTATGCTTCATTTCAATTATCACCATTCACGTTTTTCCACTCATTTTTTCATAAAGTGGATTACATCTTCTACTTGGCTTGATTGATTTATTCGACGCCAAACACACTTTGAACGGGTCGCAAATTTCTAGTGGGAGTGGAACTAGGAAAAATTAATAACGAGCGATATTGCAGGTCTCTCAAGTGAAAACTTTGTAAGGGTAATCCACATATAGTACATACTTTTGATATATACAAAAATGTGTATACCTTTTCCTACAGAATTTAGTTATTGTATACAACAATTTTAACTTAACACTTTCCCGGGTCATGCTGGGATCCCAGGTAATGAGGCAGCAGATGCGGCCGCCAAACAAATCCATCTCCAACCCTGCCTTACTTTTGCAACATTCGAAAAACACGATTCGATTAGGACCGTTGCAGCATATATTCAAAGTGAGAAAGATAAGAATTGGAAAGAATTTCCATCCTGGTACAGTAAAGTTAACCCATCAGGACAAAAGCCCCACTTTCCAAATAATAACACTCGGAGCCAAACCACTACCTTTATAAGGTTACGCATTGGGCACATCCTCTTGACACACGAACACCTCCTCACAGGGAAACCCAAAAACACATGTCCTTGGTGTGGATCACTTTCCACGGTCGACCACTTACTAGATGAATGCCCCAATCTCCGAAGCCACAGGATCAAAATATTTGGCGACATTAAACCCTCCGCACTTCTTGAAAAAACTTCTTCCGAAAACATTCATAAAATATATAACTTTCTAAAACAATGTAATTCAATAAAGATAATTTAAACTCCATAATTAGAATTAATTCAACACAAGTATCAAATACTTAAAGAAAGAGTCGTAAGCCCTGGCAGCTAGTACTCCTCTATATTTAGATATAAGCATTTTGATATATCTAATAAATAATAATAATAATA
>JAYXIM010008965.1:0-10628 GCA_037575425.1 Anastrepha fraterculus | reverse complement strand
GATAGACGAAGAAAAATGGAGTGCCGTCGCAAATTTTATGGAGGATATTATCCGAAAAAGAAGCGTTAAATGGAAAGTTATGCTGAAGAGCATTGAGCATAGGTTTCTCAAAACAGGCGACCCTGGGCGCAGGGTGAGCAAGTGTCCTTCTTAGGACGCCGTCTTGGCCCTCTACCTCGAAGCAATGCGGAAGCAGTCCCGGGGTGGAGGGGAAAATCAAGAGAAGAGGAGGGATATTTGTAGAGGAATCACCCCACACTTAGTAGCGACGGTTACTATATGGTGCGAAGGCATTTTAAGCCCAACCTCACCGCCAAAAACAAAAAAAACAACCCTCAAGGGAAGAGTGGGAACGGGACGATGGAAGACAGACCAAGTCTATCCATGCATACACAGATGGCTCAAAGCTCGAGGGCAAGGTGGGCGGAGCTGTATACTCCGAGCATCTGGGGATCTCCTTCAGTTTTCCGCTCCCCGACTACTGTAGTGTCTTTCAGCCTGAACTGATGGCAATAACGAAAACCGCGACAGTGGTACAGTGTAATGCGATATTGGGAAATGATATCTACATTTTTACTGACAGCCAGGCGGCGATAAAATCCCTCACAAAACAGTCGACAACTTTCAAAATAGCCACGAAATGCCGCACATCTCTTAACGAGCTGGCTGAGTCATTTCACCTAAAGGTAACATGGGTTCCTGGCCATCGCGACATTGAGGGTAACTGCAGAGCCGGTGAACTAAAGAGACTCGGCACCGAATTGACCGATGACTATGAACTCAATGATATAGATATACCCTTACAAACATGTAAGCTACTCATCCTTGAAGAAATCGTAAGGAAAGCAAACGAAAGATGCCGTAATGAAGCCACCTGCAAAATCGCGCGTCAACTGTGACCGACTCTCAATGCTAAACGCACAGAATCTCTGCTGACACACTGATTCCAGTTATAAAGGGGCATTGCCTAATGGCAGACACCTCCGGAAGTTGGGTGTGGAAACACATGACTTCTGTAGAAGTTGTCTTGATGAGGAAAACGAAGAGACAATCTTAAACCTTCTGTACCACTGTCCTGCTCTATCCAGACGCACATGTAATATTCTAGGCAGACAATTTTTTAATGAATTGGAAGATCTTAGTTCTGCAGAAATAGGAGATATTCTAAAATTTTTTGGTTTTATGAGAAATAGGGAAAGCTGCCCACGCGGCATCACAATGGGATATATGAGCCTGAGTGTGTGTCCCACAGGACAAACGCTTCAACCTAACATAACCTAACCCTTGTTTGTATAAATTTCAAATTTCTTATCTATTAACTCCACGAATTTAGCTTTTTAAACGCGTATTCTAATTGTTACACATTTGGAGACAAGACGTAAGTTCTCGTGCGCATGAACTACGACCCAAAAAAACACGTAATTTTCAGTCGAAAAAGAAAGAAATGCTCACGTTTTTTTTTGCCACGAATTTTTTTCCAGAAGGTAAAACAGTTAATGAGGACTATTATTTGGGCGTTATGAGAAGTTTACTTGAAGCAATTCGCTAAAAATGAGGATTTGTGGGAAAACAATTCGTACATTTTGCACAGTGCCATCATTATCTGAATATTTGAAAAAGACCGAAACGAATACCATCCAACGGCCATCGAATTCTATTGATTTGGCTCCCTGCAATTTTTTTCTGTATAATCGAGTCAAAAGACTATTACGGGGACCGGGAACGTTTAACAACCGAAAGTAAGTAATGAAAAGATCGAAGACGGCTCTGATGGCTATAACGAAAATAGAGTCCCAGAAATGTTTCAAGAGCTGGATCAAACACTGGCATAAGTT
The DNA here is from genome assembly GCA_037575425.1 of Anastrepha fraterculus. Classification (NCBI taxonomy): domain Eukaryota; kingdom Metazoa; phylum Arthropoda; class Insecta; order Diptera; family Tephritidae; genus Anastrepha; species Anastrepha fraterculus. Next base: position 8,793 of record JAYXIM010008965.1, on the reverse strand, counting down.
GAGGGGTACGAGTACAAAAGCCTTAAACCAGTTAAGCATAGTCGAGGTTCTTTCATAGTTTGGAGTTGTATGTCAATTCAGGGAGTTGGAAATCTAGTTTTTATACAAAAAAAAATACATGGAAAATCAGGGAAAATTTACATTCGATTGCCGAAAAAGTAAGAATGTCAAGTGGCATGAGTTTTTCTTTCAATCCGACAATGATCTCAAGCCTGCATATTTGAATTATGAGCATTTGCCATGAAGCACCTGCAAACATCTTTCCAAAGTCCTGCCATAAACCCTAAGGAAAATCTTTGGACCTACCTCGAAGATAAAATGCGAACACAAAACATTTCCTCAAAACGTGACGTTAAGGCTGTTTTGCGCGAGAAGTTAAAAAATACAGCCGAATATCGTCGACAGTTGGTAGAAGCTATGTCGAGACGCTTAAAGGGTCAGCTGCAGTATACACACAGACAAGCAATGGCGCATATAAAGGTCTAAATAAAGATTTGGTATTTCAGGGTTACATTTTGAGGTTACCTTCATGATGAAAGAGACCTAAAAGTTGGGGCGCAACTCAAATGTCTCAAGGATGGCAGCCATTTTTATGTTTATCTGGCCTCACTACTTAAGACTTAAGTATATCTTTTGATGTTGAACTCTTGTACTTACGAAAATAGGTTCAGCCGAAGGCCAATAAAATTATCTATTGGATAGGATTCAAAAATGTGTTTCCCTTAGTTTATCAGACACTTAAAATGAGCGAGTATACTGAGTCCAGCACTCGAAGTGTAACCATTTAAAAAGGACATAAATTTAGTTTAGAAAATTACTTTTATTCAATTCAGTAAAGTAAAAAATGTATGAAAATAATACAAAATTAAGTATCAGTTAACTTTTGCTCGTTATGACCAACTTTTGCTATAACTATGGCCTTGAGATGGTCCAGCAACGAATCGTAAGCTGCCCGAATGTGACTTTCAGGTATTTTGGCCCTCTCGCGGACAATGCCTTTTTTATTTTTTTAGCGCCTCGAGACTGGTGATTTCTTTAGTTCGGACCTTGCTCTTAATGGTCCAAAGAGAATAATCCATCGGACTCGCGTCTGGTGAATTTGAGAGCCATTGTGTGGACGTTATGAAGTTCGGAACGTTGCTTTTTAGCCATTCTTGGTTCACTCGAGCTTTGTGAGACGCTGCCGAGTCCTGTTGAAACGTCCATGGTCTGCCACCAAAATGTTGGTCTGCCCACGTCTTCAAAGCATCCTTCAGCATACTTTCCCGATAATATTTCCCATTTACGTTGACCCCTGGTCGATGAAAACGATTGAAGGGCGCCCATCTGCGGTTACAGCGGCCCAAACCATTATCTGTGGCGGGTGTTGCCTCCTGGTGGCCAATAGATGACTCAAATTCTCGAATGAACGGTCGGTCAAATAAACTTTATCGTTTTGGGAGTTTGGGAGTCTCGACAGAAAACACAATGTTCGGAAATTGACCGCTTTCGGCCAAACGAAGCAGCTCCTTCGCTCTCTCAAGTCTAACTTGTTGTTGCTTTGGTTTGAGATCATGCGCCGTTTGAATCTTTTAAGGCTTGAGTTTGAGATCATTTTTCAGTATGCGCCGGATGCTACGGTCAGATAGTTTCAGTTCTTTCGCCATTTGATTAGCACTTCGTCGGGGTTTTCGCTAAGTCGCTTCTTGAATTTTTGAACCATTTCACGTGACGTTGCAGTCTTTTAATGACCACCTCTATGACGTTTCGAGGTGCTAGATGTATCACTGTAACGAGTAATGGTGCGATAAACAAAGCTCGATCGCACGAACAATCGCTGGTTGTGATTTTCCAGCCAAATATAATGCAATCACACTATTACGTTTGAAATCCATTGCTGATTTTATTTTTTCGCGTTTAGTCTTCGCAAAATGCTTTTTCGCGCCTGCAAATATTAATCTGGACTGCCATTTAGCCTATTAACAGACAGCTGATGCCCATGCGGCAGCTGCGCGAGCGGTCTGAAATTGGTTACACTTCAAGTGCCGTACAGGGTCCGGTCGCTATTACGCTGTTTGTTGAAAAACCTAAAGCAATAACCTGCAAGTATTTATTTACCGGCAGTCGGTTATCTAATCCTAAGAACCGCATCAAATTTTAAACTTTACGTTTATTATTATTTTCGGAGCTATTGTTGTTTGAACCTGGTCCCAGAATATGAAAATCCCGTCTTCGATTCGTCACTTCTCTGTACGCTATGATGCAGCTCTCTCATAAAACTGGTATAACTCATTATATTTCATGCTGTCAAGTCTTCCTTTTCTGATACTAGGCAAGTTTTATTAGACCGCGTGCATACACGGAGACTTTCGTGCCTCAACTTTACGATTTTACTTTTAATGTTACCACTTCGCTGTTTGCAATAGATTAGCTTTTAGTCTACAGTCAATAATATTATTGAGAGAACGAGAAGATAAAGGGCGTTGGCAGAGCGCCAACATCACAAGTAACAAGTTGAAGCAACAAGTGTTGCTCTGTATGAACGCAGTCTTACTAATACATTTAAGGGGTTAGGGGTAGTCAGAGGCCCGAAAAAATGATGATTTTCACGAATTTTTTTTTGCTACTTAATTAATTTATTTAACAAAAATAAAAACATAGCATAAAAACATCAGGTTTTAACTTGACTTCACCAAAATTTCAAAAAAAAAAATTAATAATTGTAAAAGTTATCGCTGTTTGTGTGAAGCCCGTTTCTCCAGAAATCCCTTGCGGTGAACATCACAAGTCCTTGCAGATTCATCTAAAACCAATCGGACAAGAAAAATTAGTTGTATTAATAGATAATCTTGTGCCTGATCGAAGCTTTTTTTTTTCAAAATGAACAAAATGGCGGCCTCAGAAAATTTTTTCCAGATTTTAGAAAAAAAAACCAACAGTTAATTGTTAAAAAAAAATCGAAATTTTTGAAAAAAAAAAATCCTTCGATCAGGCACAAGTTTTTTATGTTTTTCAAAAGCTGTATAAATTTTATTGAAATCTACGTAGCGGTTTTTAAGTTACAGTGTTCACCAGTTTGAAAAACATAGTTTTGAGAAAAACGCATTTAAAGTTTTGCTATCGGCTCCGGAGCGGCTAGCGCCCTTTGTTAATTGTTGAATAACTTGAAAAGTATTTGTCGGATTCACTTCAAATTGTTACGCAATATTTTTAAAACATTATACTTTAAGAAAATGCAAAAACAAAATCGATTTTTTGAAAATTCTGACTACCCCTAACCCCTTAAGTGCTGCCAAACAAATGTACTTTTTGCGAGCTCTTTTCAAGTGCTGCCAACGTATGTTTATTCATGCTAATTTTTTCGCCACACGCTAACGCATGGCGAACCGAGGACACCTAAATTTGCTTATGTTAATCAATTCAAGGCAACTGCTCACATATTTTGTTACAATATTTATTCAAAATGTCCACCATGTGCTTGTAAACAAGCGGCAGAACGAGTTGTCATTGCGAAAAAATTTTTAGAGGTAGCTCTTTAATAGACTGTTATTCGGCTCTGAGCGGATTTGATAGAATCAGCTGATGGGCTGACGTCACTTGGGATGTGTTTTCAAAAAACTGCGATTGTGTTGGTGATATACGAAAAAAATCAACCAATGACACTTCGTTGCCTTCTGAACAACGGCTGACTGGGCGAGTGTGCGAATATGTGTGAAATGATGGTGCAGAAGTCGGCTACCGAAGCTCTTAAGTGAGGAATGTCAGAGTGAGAAATTCGCCTCACCATATCCTTTTTCACAATATTTAAAGAGCAAACCTTGTAAATCAGCCTTGAAGAGTTGCCATCTGTCAAGTGACTCTTTGAATGAGACTGCGGTGTTACCTAAGCTCTTGTGCAATTCATAATTCTGTCTGATTTACATTTTGTACATTTACTGTACTCATCGTCTAAAGAAATGAAATTTTTTGGCATTAATATTTTAAATAATTGCATCTTCCACATTTTCTAAACTTTCTTTCTCTGTTTCTAATTCTATAAATTGACCCTCATCTCGATCACGTTTTCTCTTCTATTTTCACTATTAAATAGAACTAAATTCATTTACCAAATTTACTTAAAGCAAATAAACTTCGCACAAGCACTTTAAAATGTCAGTATTTCAAAAAAGTAAAAATAAATAATAACAAAAACAAAAACTAACATATCATTTAAGTACCACAAATGTTGAATAAAGTGCAAATATTGAAATATGCTAAATTGAATAAGTTGATAAACATAAAATGTGCATTAATGCTTTGCCTTTCAACATTAACATAACATAATTTACATACGGGCATTTACACCTGTGTGCGCAATAATAGCAGCGCGACATATTGCAAATTTATGACTAATAATTTATTTTTCCTGCAGTTATTTTATTTTTAATTTTGTAAAAAAATGTAGTTCGTACTACAACAAATACCACAAAACTCGAGGTTTCTAACCTGCAGAGAATTAAAGAAAATCAGTAAAATTTTCATTAAAATGTCGAGTTTCTGACTAATTCTGACTACAATTTTTAACTTAAAAAAGTTTTTAAAAACTAAAAGAAATAAAAATAAAATAAATTTCGAGCCTCCGACTAATTCTGACTGCAATTTTTAATTTAAACTTTTTTGACTAAAATTTTAAATTAAAAAAATAAAAATATAAAATACAGAAAAAAAGTAAAAAAAATTCGAGCTTCTGAATAATTCTGATCAAAATTTTAAATGAAAGAAATTAAAAAAAGAAAAGAAATGAAGAAACACTTTGAGGCTTCTGACTAATTCTGAGTAAGATTTTTTTTTAATTAAAAGAAATAAAAAAAATTTCGAGCTTCTAATTCTGATTAAAAGTTTTAATTAAACAAAAACTTCTTTTAAAAATTAAGAGATAAAAAAAAATTTCGAACTTCTCATTCTGATTAAAAATTTTAATTAAAAAAAAACATTAACAAATTATAAGAAATTAAAAAAAATTAAATAATAGAAAAAAAAACTAAATAATAAATATACTGACTAATTCTGACCACAATTTTTAAATAAAAACAATTATAAAAATTAAAAGAAATAAAAATAAAATAAATTTCGACTTACGACTAATTCTGACCACAATTATTTATTTTAAATTTTTTTAGAAATGAAAAGAAATAAAAAAAAATTATTTCAAGCTTCCGACTACTAAAAGAAATAAAAAAAATTTTGAGCTTCTGACTCTGATTAAAATTTTTAATAATTTTGTTTTTTTAATTATAAGAAATAAAAAAATTTTGAGCTTCTCATTCTGAATAAAATTTTTCATTAAAAAAACCAAAATTGTAAGAAATTAAAAAAAAATGAAATAAATTGAAAAAGAAAAAAATTTAATAAAAAGAAAAAAGAACACAAATAAATAAAAAATAAAATAAATAAACTTTGCAGTGTCGCGCTGCTATTATTATGAACGCAGGTGTAAATACATATTAGGGATGTCGATATTAGTCAAAAATTTTAGTCTCGAGTTTCGGGATATTTCTCGGGATGCGATGCAAATATGGCATGAAGTGCAAGTGTGAAGGGAATTTTGACATATTTTCTTTTTGGTTGCGATTTTCTGCATTTTCTCCATATAACAAAAGTTTCGAGTATAGTTTACATATATGGAAGCAGCTGCAAACAGTTAAATCGGTAACAAAAAAAATTATCCACAATCAACGCGAATTTTAAGCCTCTTTCAACGTACAACTTTATACCAAAATTGAATTAGCTACCAAAAGGCACATCCAAAATTTTTCTAAAAATACTGATTAAAAATTTTGATAGAATTTTTTTAATTTTTCTTAATTGTATACAAGGTTTGAAACGTTGTGTAATATGGTATTTGTTGTAGTATGAACTAAATTTTTACATAAAAATAAAAAATTATATATAAAAAACGCAAAAACCGCCAAATTGGGGTGCACTGCTTGTCGTTTCTAAACAGAAATTGTTTGTGTTCTTGCAGTTGCTTTGATTCACGAACAAAATTTGTAGCATTTACACAATATATGTGGCATGGCATTGTACGGCGACCATCCATTCATGTGCTACTAAGCTTTTCGAAATGATTTCGTTGAGAAGCCCGTAACTACTTCTATTCGTACACTTAGGTCAGTAGGCCAACAAATACTGCTGGGTAAGATATGTAATTGTGGATCCACAGAAGTACTCCCCAATGCACGAAAGGTCGTACTGGTGTAAGCCATGCAGCTGATAGTGGTGCCACGATCTGTTTCAGCAGCTTTGATCTGTAGAGGACGTAGTGAACACAAGAACGAACAAAGCGATGAACCAAATCGGTAGCGTTAATTAGCCAGAATCCGATGCGAGTTAATGCAACTAATGCTTCAGGGCCACCATGGTAATTATTTTTACTATTAGTACTTTCAATGGTACCACCAGGGAGGCAACATGACAATTATGTAGTGGAAAATGTCAAAGGTGCTCTAAAACAAATTGCGTGTTGCTGGGCGTAGCAAAATTGAAAGTCTTCGGGACTCTTTAGGTACTTATGCAAGTCGGTGTAATTCACGCAACCACCCACCTGTATGAGTTCAAACCCTGTTGAGTTATCTAGAAATGATGCTAGAAATTGCAGAGTGTTGCGTAACGGCTGATTCTTCTGAGGACGGTCTGAAGCCGAACGTAGAAGAAATATTGCATTTGAATGCTTCAAACGGGGTAAAGCAAAAGCCATTTAATTTAATAGTCCCATAATCAAAAAAAAATCTAGGTAAGTATGCACAAATTACCACAAGTCCTTTTCTCTGCAGAGTAAAAAATTCATGGCGATATCTACGGGGGTCGTTTGAAAAGTACTTGCACAGTCAGCGCGATGGTATTACCGCCGCGTATTGAGGTTATGTTTCGTTAGTAGCATCTCTTGGAAGAACACACTCCAAGTTTCAGTCAGTTCAGCCAACTTTTTTGAGTTTGGCATTCGTTTGAATTGAGGAAGGCGAGTGATTTTCCTTTCTCATCAGGACAACGCACCAGCTCACGTCTCAGTCGTTCGGAAAATTAATGGAAATAGGGTTAACACGCATTTTACATCCCCTTATAATCCAGTCAGGAAAATAATTTTACTCAAAAGAGGAGGTGATTGCAGCAACGGAAAGTTTTTTTGCAAACTTAGACAAATTCTACTAATCGGAAGCGATCAACAAACTCGAACAGCGTTGGAAAAAGTGTATAGGCCCGAAAATCGAAAAATGAAAAAAGTTTACTCCAAAGCATTGAGTAGATTTTACTTTTGCAAGGACTTTTTAAACGACTCTCGTATGGAGGCATCTTTCTGCATTTGCCAAAGAACCGGCACATCCAAGCAATAAGACTCAGGCAACACAGATTTTGAGCTGATGTCATCAATAATCTGTAATATTTATAGTTTGCCTCTTTGACTACGGCTGGCGGTCTGTCATAATCGTTTTCGGGATCTGAGCTGATCCCAAATTAGTAAAAATTGATCCGGAAACTAATAAAAGCTGATCCGGAAATAAATAAAAGTTGATCCCGCAATTAATACAAACTGATCCCGAAATTAATAAAAGTTGATCCCGAAATTAATAGAAGTTGATCTCGAAATTAATAAAAGTTGATCCCGAAATTAATACAAGATTATGTATGCAATTTACATAAAGAGCGAATGGTTCGGCGGTCCGGAATCCTGCAGAACTACAAAGTATTTAGTGACAAGCCCGAACAGTAAACTGTCGGACTTCTTTTTAAAACTTGGAAGAAAAGAACGTTCGATTGATGGTCGATATTATTACAGGACACTATCCATAGGGTCAACATATGACCATCATTGAGGACCCGAGGAAGACAGGCACTTCCTTAGAGGAGGTGGATAGCATCGACCAATTTCTCTGTGAGTGTCCCGCATTTGCTAGAGCAAAGATACGAATTTTAGGTACCGATGTCATAAGAACAAGTACAAATCGTTCGCTCAAACTTGAGGATATTTTCAGATTTGCCAAAGAATCGGGAAATTTCTCACAGCTCTGTTGTTGTTGCTGTTGAAGTGGTTGAATATTTCTACTGAAATAACTCTAATTAGCGCCCAGCACCGTTTTACTACCACTGTTATCGTGTGATCATGTTTTGTGTGCTTTTGTTTTTGAAGTGAAACTTCTTAGGCGTCGATGGACGACCGAGAATGGAGAGTAAAACTTCAAGGTCATGCAACGTTTGGGGCATTTTCGTTCCGCGAGAGAGAAAACAGATATAAAGTAGAGGAAAAGGAGAGAGAGAGCTATACCTTACCTATATATATCTTAGATACAACTAAGTCTATTTTTCCTAAGTTTTTTCTTGTGGTTGCTAATTTCTAGTGAGAAATAACACTGCCTCCGTTTTGGCGCTTGTTTGTTGGCGCAAACTTGTAGGAAATATATTTCTGGTGCCTACTTTTTGGCGTTATATTTCCTTGGTGCCTACTGTTTGGGGCGTTTTTTTGGCGTTTTTGTTTTTGGTGCCTAAAGTAGGCGCTTATTTCCGTTTCCTGGCTAGTGCTTGTACGTACTATAAAGTGCTATCCATTCCGGCGTCGGATTTATTGGTATTGCCTTGCGGTAATTTGTGCCGTTGCTGCGGTTCTGGAATCACTGCGTTTGTGTGGGTGATAAACGCTTGGAGTAGTGCGCGTTGTTGCACGGCTTGTGTAACGCCAGACACCGGTCCGTTTTTTGTAAATTTTGTATATTTGTATTCTCTGCAAGTGTTGTGAACTGATTTAGATATACATTCTTTTTCTCTCTCTCTCTCTCTGTCTCT